>PVJX010021230.1:0-32229 GCA_004027295.1 Dolichotis patagonum
GAGGGGAAAATGAGAACAAGACAACAAGACAGGGAATTTCAACATTTGAAAAGGAACAGAGAATTATTGCAACATCTGGTGCATCAATGAGACAGAGTGAAAGACAGTGTTGGCAACAGCCTTTGTTGAGAATGGTTCAAATACAGAAAATAGAATAAATTCTGGCTTTCAAAGTGAGCTTCCTCATCTGCACCGGATGTTAGTGAGCATCTCAAAGACGCTATTCATTTTCCCTTGGCAGCAGTGTATGAAAAAGAAAAAAAGTTCACAAAGGCTTTTTCAATTGCGCCCATAAAAAGTTATTTTCAAAATAAATAGTAAAGAAGGATGTTTATTAAATATCTCTCCTATTATTTTCAGAGATCTACAATTCAAGGGAATATTATAATTTTATACTTGTGAGAGATATGTGAAGAGAATTTAAAAACTATATAGGCTTAAATATTGTCAGTTACCAAACTACCAAGTTATTCTAATGTTTTAAATTAGTTTACCATAACTAAAATATTTTGCTACTATTAATGATGAAGAACAACTACGATATATCCTTTTTATTATGGACATGGGGGTTTACTGTTTGCTGGCCATCTAAGAGACTGTTTTTTACCAAGGAATGTCTTCTGTCATTGTGTTCTTTTAAAATCTTTCTAATACTCTTTCTTGAACCTATTAGTGAGTGCAAATATAGAGATCTGAAAGACCTATCTGAAAGCATCGTATGAATGATACCATCACAAAAGTAATTTATACTTAGATAAAAGTTAAGGCTAAACATATCAAAAATTTTAAAAATTCAGTATGTCGTTTCTTAGGTGAGTTCCCTGAATGAGTGATGTTAGTCCAGTATGTCAACAGCTAACTAGCCAGATTTTTCTCATGCAACCAAGTATCCAGGTAAATTCTAAGGAGTTTGCATCAGTATTACTTTAACTAGTGCAGGAAGGAATTTTATACCAGTATTGGTTATGGATAAATAAGCATAATATTAAAAATCCACATCATTGCCTTTCAACACAGTTTATAAACTGTTGCCAGGAAAATCTCTCAGAAACATGCTTCTGATGATGTCACCAAGGCATTTAATGAAAAATTCTCAGTCAAAAGAACATCTCTTTGGAGAATTTGAGGCAGCCTTTTTCAATGGAACACTAAAATATCTAATATGTCTCAGAAAAAAAA
The DNA here is from genome assembly GCA_004027295.1 of Dolichotis patagonum. Classification (NCBI taxonomy): domain Eukaryota; kingdom Metazoa; phylum Chordata; class Mammalia; order Rodentia; family Caviidae; genus Dolichotis; species Dolichotis patagonum. Next base: position 1,180 of record PVJX010021230.1, read on the forward strand.
GTAGAATACTTGCAATATTGAGGTTCAAGACAAATACAGTGGTACTGGGTTTCATTAAGTCAATTTATGATTATGATCACAAACCAACGTGGATGAGAACTGAATCAAATTCCCCCATTATGTTAGCATTGAACCTAACCATTGAGCTGGATTTGGTTCTCATCCAAACCATTTTATGAGCAGAATCATAGGAAGAATCAAATTTGTAAACTGAGGTACCACTGCAGTTAAGAAGATTGTGAGATTTTAAAAGAAATTTCTACTTATTCTACAGTTAATGTAGTTGAACTGTGAAAAAAGCAGGTGGTCTACCATGCTTTACTCTAAAAAATTCATCAACTAACACTGACTCCGGGGAGATGGAAAGACAGCCCCTTGCTTTGTCTGTGTGGTGAACTCGGGGATCTGAGGGGACAGTTAATTCTCCGTTAGGCTGTCAGAAAGCTGAGGGCAATGTGTTGGTGGGTACCAAGCACTGCTCTGACTGAGACCCAGTGTTCCCAGGCTCCTCTCTGTTCTTGTTGAGACTCGGCAAGGGTGAATCCAAATGCTGGTTAAACAAACAACCAAACAAACAATCAAACAACAACAACAACAACAACAACAACAAAAACAGGCTGTGTGTCGTCATTCATGCTCTCCAGGGCAGGACCTTGGACTTTGTGCCTGGCTCACTACATCTACGTGAGAATAGTGACAGTCAAAGTGGGACTTTATGCAGATACTGGGAACTGAGTTAATTTTTTATCACTGAAGCAATTTACCTTAACACAAACTAAACCAAGACAGTTTTTTTAATGCTTTGAAAAACGACTTCTAAGGTCACACTTCTCAAAGAAATCCATTTACTCCTCCCTATCCAAGGGTCAGAGCAGTTTAAATAACCTCAGCTCTATTAGCACAGAGGAGAGGGACAAACCGATTCCACACTTGTGTGGCAGGAATTTGGACAGAGGACAAGCTGAAGGAGAGTTGATGCTGGTTAAGTCCTCCTGTCACAGACGGATATGGGACAGCAATTCAAACGAATAGCTAGAATGAGAGAAATGCAGCTCAGGAAAATAGGACCTTAATGTCTGATCCTGACCTACTGCAGAGAGACTTAAAATGCTTTTCCTTCCTGGTTTTTTTTTTTTTTTTTCCTAAATCCATCCCAATACAGGAGGTCACCAATCATAGCAGGAGTACAGGGCACAGAAATCAGTGTGAAGCCCAGAACCAAGAGCTAATGAGCACAGTGACGTCAGGAAGGGCTGGTCCGAACATTTTACTATTCTGTAAAGAGATATTAGGTCACTGACATAAAATATAACCTTTGGAAGAATGTTAGTTTTATGACAATGTGTGAGACACATTCATTGGAAAAAGAAAGTAGGACTCACAGTAATAACTTTACAAATTAAGTTTAAAATATGAATATGTTTTTCTTTTGTATGTTTATCTCATTTTATCCTTAGAACCCTGATTTTGTATTTAAAATGATACATTAGTTTTGAAGATACTCTGAAGATAGAGTGTTCTATATTCTTAATACCAGGATTGGCCATGCTTAATTTTTAGTGTTTTAAATATTTTCTCTATAAAATATTATCTTTAAGATCTGTATGGCAAATTAAATAGAAATTACAATTAGTTGGAAAAACTAAAATTAAAATTAAAAACTAAAACTAAAATTAAAATTTGACACATCAAGCTATGTATTTTAACTATGATCTTAAAATTAATAAACTAATAAAATTATTTCTCAGTAGTAGTACAGTCAGTGTAGACATGTTCACAAATCTGTACCCAAACTATCCTTATTTTGCTTTCCATATTCTGGTCTATTGCATTCTTTTAACAGAATAGCCATTTGTCTTCCTCTCCTCTCTACTCCCTCTTATGTAGTGTCCTGTCTTTCACCTAACGATCTTCACAGAGATTCCACGGGTGCTCAAAGATGCATGCAAACAGCCAACAGCATTATATTTTAGCCAAACTTTCTCATTTTTTCGTGTTTATGAACCCCTTTCATGGAGCCACCACTTGTCTTCTGAAATTAAAGATAATTATCCTGCATTCACCCCCTTTTATCTGTTGGCCCATTTGTCTTGCTTTTGACTTTCCATGTTTCTGAAGGTGCTTACTGTGATTCTTCTTGTTAATTTGAATAACATTAGATTAACAAGTAACTCATTTTTTATTCTAATATATGCTCAATTTTTAAGATAATTGGTTTCCAAGATTTGGCTTGCTAATGCCTCGTTTCCAAGAGATAAAATAAGAAGGCAATGATTTGAAACATACTCTGCAAATTTCTTAAATTTCCTTAGTCTCTGTATACTTCAGGCACATTCATTTGTTGCTTTGTTTTGTTTTGTTTTGTTTTGTTTTGTTTTGGTCTTCAATTCCGAATCTAGCCTGGATAGTTAGCCTATATTGCTTAAGAAAATTATATCATCATGCTAAATAAATTCATATAAAAGTATAACTTCTCAACTCAGATATGACCTTTATACTTGTATAGCATGTCTTAGGTCTGGGCAAGTATCTGTAGCATCAGTATAACGTTGAATTTTATCTGCCATAGAAACAAAAGACATCAGGTACCAGTTCTTCTATTTCTTTTGCTTGCCTTCTTTTCTCTGTCTTTATTTATGTTATATAAACAGGTGTTATGCTGACTGGGGTTTTCCTCTTGACTTAAAACTTGTTGCTAAGGCCCATACTCAAAACTCAGAGTCCCACTGACTGGTGGACTCCACACTTTCCTTCATGCTTACCAAAAGTTACCATCAGAGAAACCTTCCCAGCACCGTAGAGAGCTTCACCAACCACAGCTGACAGAAGTGATAAAGAAGATGCATAGTCTGCATGGAGTGCAGTGTTCTCCAGAATAACCTGATCTTCTAGCTTCTTCCAGATGGGTATACAAAGGGTCTGCTTCTCCCACCAAACAAAAAGAGAAAGGACTGCTCTTAGGTATGAGAAAAATAATTCACATATATCTAGGAAAGACCTGAATACACAATAGGCACCGACAAACTCATGTCTCAGTTGTGCAAATAAGATCCACCTTAGTTTTCTATAATCACTTAGTGTTGCTGCATACTTTTTTTTTTGAAGGTTGGAAAATTGTCCTTGAGACTTTCTAATCATACACCAGCAAAGCCATGTGCTTTTTTAAATGCTGCTGTTTACAAGATAATGAGTTATGCTATTGACATTCATCTCGCTGACCCATGGAAGCATTATTTGAACTGAAGGAAAACAGTTTATGTTCTTTACTGCAGCATTATCTTCAGTGATAAAGAGCCAAAATGAGATGTAGGGAGACAGATATACACAGCGCATCCAACCTCAGTCTAAAAAAAGCTTCATTGATAGAGAGCTCTCTCATTCAATTGTGCAATTATCTGCCTAATTGAAAACTTAATTTAAATATTTTCGGGGGGGATGCCAGTTTGATGCTTGGCTTAAAAAAGACTACAAATGTAAAATTAAAAATTTTATTACAGAGTGCAATGATTTAGTTTGCATTAAAATTATCTGAAATATCTACAGGGCTTGAAAAGGTATTTGGAAATGAGCTGTTTTCCAAGTTAATGCCACAGGAAATGACAGCTAAGCTGATCTCTTTTCACGCATTTTTAATGGTGCATTTCTCCTAGGATTTGAAAGAACTTTAGATCTAGCTGCTTGCAACTCTAAAGTGTAGAATATTCAAAGTGAAATTAGTCTTGGGTTCCGATATGTTAATTCTAAAATAACTGGTAGTTTCACATATAGCAGCTCAATTTCCATAAGTGCAATGTTGGCAACTAGGAAGACATAAAATGAGCCATGTTTATTTCTTTTCCCTCAAAACTGTTTTCTAACCCTCCTTGATAATTTCTGCAAATCTCATATCTTTTCCTTCTTTCTAAAAAAATGCTTTGTGATATTTCATTTATGATAATCTGCACATGCTAAGTACGTGTTTCTTTTTCCTGGAAACCATTTTCACTTACACAGCATTGGATCACTGGAAGACTGTACAATAGTACAATGTTAGTGTTACCAGGAAACAGGTCCTGATGCGTCAAGCAGCTGGCCTCTCAAATCCTTGGTCATAGGTTCTTTGTACCCTTCATGAAAAAGTCCAAACAAGACACATAGGCCATGCAGGTGAGCTGAACTTATTCTGAAGTAGGTAAAGTAAAGAGCTGTGCCTGCAAGCAAGAGGGTGATGTGGGTGCCGTGAAGACATCTGTGTTAAACTAAGTGCTGATACCCTCTTCACATAACATGGCAGTTCCTTGTGGGGTTCAGAAAACCAAGAAGTTACGTTGGAATTGCCAAATGTTTTCTTGTTCTTTTCAGATGGTCAATGTTTCCTCAGGCAATTTAATCAGGTAAAGAATTTATGAAACAGAATTTGAGAGGATAAATTCTTAATTTAAATCTGCTCCCAGCCCAAGATAGGAGGGTCTCAAAGAACATTTCCCCTCCGGATATCTCAGTTAGGGAAGCCAGGAATGCAGTGTGCTCTGCTGAGTTAAATGACCAGATGGCCAGATTTCAGAAGGAACGTACACCCTGTGTGATGTTAAGGTGTCTTTGTTCTCTGTGGGGTGGTCACCAGGTGCCTGGGCACTATGGACTTCCTTTAGTCTATCAGTGAGTTGGCTAGGCCCTGCACAAAATACAGTAAGGTTTTATGTTTGTGAAAAATATTTTCTGTCCTTATTGTTTTCCTTGTCAAACTAATGGGAATGAAATACTGAAAATAAGGCCTCACTGGAAAATAATTATGCTTAAACACTAGAGCTCAAAAGTGTCAACCCCATATCAAGCTATGAGTAGACAGAAAAATGTTCCTATTTTAAGTATTTTAAATTATAAGGGAATCTTTGAAAAATTCAATCAGAAATCAAACTTGAAGTTTGAATGATGGTTATAAACCAGTGGAGCAACAAAGCAATTAGATGGATTCAACAAATAAAATGCACAGTAATGTAACTGGATAACAGATAACATTTTGCGTTGTTTTTGTTTATTTTCATTTTTGTTTTTTGAGACGAGTCTTCCTGTGTAACCCAGGCCAGCCTTGAATTTACTCTGCAGCCTAGGCTAGCCTCGAGCTCACAGCAATTCTCCTGTTTCAGCTTCTGATGCTCTGGGATTGTAGATAATACTTCGTTATTAAATATAATCTTGTTTCTCTTATTTTTCTTAAAAACAATAAGATACATAAGCTCATTTTTCATCTAAATCAGAAAAATGACAAATTGTATAGAATTTAGCATAAGTAAAGAGATTTAAAGATATTTTGTGTTTTATGATGCTAATAAAACTGAAGATGATAGAAATAAATTCTTTAAGAAGACATATCACAGAAATAACCACACAGTGAAGAAACTGAATAGATAAAAAGCCTTAGAGGATAATTAAGAAAAACTAAGAAAATAATATCCCCAGAAGATTTTTACATTTGAGGGTATATTATTATTTTTTTTAAAGATAAAAAAACTCTAGAAAAATTAAGAAGCAAAAAACAAATGCCAACACCAAAAGCAAAATGGTGGCAACAGCAACAGTAAAAAGCATTGGCAACATAGAATTTCAAAACAAGATGATAGGAATGTAAAAGGGTTGTTACGTCGCGTATTGCTGCCCTCAAAGTAACTGCTTAGGCTCCAAGACACAGGCGTGCGAGGTTGATCAAACAGTATAATTCCCTTTGAGCAGTTCTTTCCCTCTTATTATGTCTAATTTAACTTTTGAATCTTCGCTACTCTTCTAGTTTTTTATACTAGCTGCACAGTATCCTGTTTACACATGCAAGTCTGATTTATTTCACTTATGAGTATGGTTTCTACTTGCATCCATTTACCCTTAAAACCCTCGAGTTTATCATTCTTTAAGACTGAGTTGTACTCCACTATATGAAAACACCACATCTTTTTAACCATTTTTCAGTTGATGGGCATTTGGGTGGTTTCCAAGATTTAGCTATTGCAAATTGTGCTGTTATAAATATGGGCTCACATGTATTGCTGTGGTATGATATTTTTAATTATTCTGGGTAAATATCCAGAATGGAGATACTTGGGTCAAACGGAACCTCTAATTCTAGTTTTTTCAGGAATCGTCATACTAGTTTCCACAGACTGAAATAGTCTACACTCCCACCAACAATGGAGAAGTGTTCCTTTTTTTTGAAAGCCCTGCCCACACTTGTTATTGGTTAATTTCTTGATGTTAGTGATTCTATCAGGAGTAGGATGTTTTCTCAGTGTTGTTTTCTAATGACCAATGATGTTGAACATTTTTTATATATTTATTCGCCATTTGTATTTCTTTATCTGAGAATTGTGCATTGATCTCAGATGCCTATTTTTGGATTGGTTCATTAAATGTGGGCATACTTGAGTGTATTTTAAGTTAAATAGATGTTTTGGTGGATATTTAAGTAATTCAGAATTTAAAGGGCATAAAAATTTTTCCAGTACCTTAAAAATATAGCATTATATATACAAAAATACTACATATTTTGCATTAAATATGAAATGAAAATATTATAAATAAATCTGTAAATATTTCAAATAAAATATTAGCAAATCAAATATCAAATGCAGTAGTTTTTACAATGATTAATAAGTGGTAAATAACTAGAAAAATAAACTTAAATATCCAGAAAATCAAAATTTTTATATTAATAAATAGAAAATTCTATGTTCATCTCAGTACATAGTAGGATAAATCACTATACCTTTAGAAAAAACTCTTTATTTTAAAACTGACAGAATTTCAAAATATTAATAGAAAACAAATTTTGCTCACTTTCTATATGCCTATGTGTGCATATATTTGATAATATTTTGTTAAAATTGAAATGACACTAGCAAAAACTCTTTAGAAGAATACATTTGCATTATATATATATACATATATACGTATATATATATTTTTTTCAAAAATAGTTGAAGTTGTGCAATACTATTTTACTTTCTACACTCTAGAATACTAAATCTGCTACATGATATTAGATGTCCTTTGAGTGAAAGATACCTCAGCCTAACAAAATGGGGGTTCACTGAACTAAACTGTTTATACATTTATTTACTGCAAGACTAGCAATTTGGAGATAATTTGTGTGTGATTTCTAGAAAGAAAAGAAAAGCTGTTAACTACTCCCAGATCATAAGAAAACTCTTTACCTTTATTACTTCTTAGGCAGCTAGTAGTAGAATCTACTATTAGTCTATAACACCAAAGAGAAATCAGATCCTGAGTTTTACATTATATGTCTTAAGATAGTTTGGCAATCAAGCAGAATTTTATTGTACATTAAATAATGCTATTCCCAAATTGCATGTAGTATTTTTCTATAATGGGTCTAAATAATAAAGTTTTTGCTTAGAAATTCCTTCAAATTTCATTTAAAATGGAATGTAAATAATGCTAGTTCAAGGAGTTGTAACCAGATGGAGTGTTCCATGAGGTTTCTTTCTAGATTTTTGGTGTTTTAAACAAACAAATGAGGGCCAGGGTTGTAGATTAGTGGCATCAATGACTCTTGGCAAGTGCAAGGTCTTGAGTTCAATTCCTGGTATGAAAAAAATATCCATCCAAACAAACAAGTGGAGAAGACATACAGTGAAGACAATGAAAATGTACAATTATTGACTGCAGAAAGAGAAGTATGCTCTGCAGATATCAAACTAGTGAAATGCATATGGTGCCTCCAAGGATAGAGGAAAGGGATCTTTTTTCTCTGATCAAGAGTCCAAGGCCTTGCAGGAGGCTGTTGTTTTAGTCAGGGTTTGCCAAGAAAACAATCTAATACAGGACACATAATTTATAGTATTATTTCATAACAGTCACCCAAAGAGTCAAACAGAGAAAGTGCAAGAAATCTGTCCACACACTAAAGACTCCCAAGAATCCAGCTGAGGGCCTGGCTTCATGGCAGTGTCTTGCATGAGTTCAGTTGAAGACCGAGAGCCCGTGACAATGTCTCATGGAGGTCTGTTTCACAGATCTGTGCTGGGAAGGCCCAAAGGTCAGTGTGGAAGCTAGAAAGTCTGTGCCAGCAGGGTGAAGGATCTGTGCCAGCAGGCTGAGGGTTCTATACTGGAGCCAGGAAGCAATGCTCAAAGTAAGGACCAGAGCTTCTCTGAAAAGTATCATGGCTATCCTCAGTGATAACGAGGTCATAAGCTCTTCCAGCGAGGAGAACAGCTGAATTCATATCAGGAAGCCAGCATGATAAGTTTCTCCAGGAGACTGAACAGCACACATCTTCCCCTCTGGAGCCAGGAACTGATGCTCAAAGTAAGGCCCAGAGCTCCCCACAGTGAACCACAGCCATTCTCAGTGATGACAGGCCCTGAGCGTCTCTGAGGAGAACAGTCAGGTTTGTATCAGGAAAGAAGTTTGACAAGCTCCTGTAAGAGAACCAACAGCAACAAGAGAACGAAACACAACCAGGAGGGCCAACATTACCAGCCTCTTCCTCTCCACCTCTCCTTTTTATGTTGGCAGCAATCCTCAGGGGGGCTGTCCACAGGCAGCAGCACGCTGCTCCAGGTCAGCTGCTGTTACAAGTTAACCACTAGTTGTCAATCACCACATCTGTCCTGGCAAGTTTGATAACTGAGACTGAGCTTGTGAGCTGGACTAACTGTGCGTGTCCTTTTCCATACTTCACTCTCTCGTAACTGTACCCTTGAGACGTAACCTACATATACTGCTGGATAATAAGTCTGCCCATTCTCTGGCATCAGGAAGTGACTTTCAAGGTAAGAATTGGAGGTGCCCTGAAGTGAAACACAGCCATCCTCTGTGACGGCAAGGACCCAAAGTCTTTTGACAATGCGAAGAGCTGAGTTCGTATCAAGAAAACCACAGTGACAAGCTTTTCTAGGAGGATCAACTGCACAAAATCATCCCCTCCGGTTCTGCTTTTATGTTATTGACAACAATCCTTAAGTAAGCCTTCTACACTCAGAGCCTTGCTGATTCAGTTCACCTGGGTGCCACAAGTGGCCCTTTGGTTAATCCACAGGAGGACAGAAAGATAACCCCAGCAAGGGGGCAACTTTACTTCTGCTTACGTTCAGCCTGGTTTCTGGCCTCCGCTCCATGTGCCTCCTGCCAGCTTGAACTCCGTTTTGCCTCACCATGACCCTGGGAGCTACTCAGCGCTGCCAGCCCACAGCTGCCCTACATTCCAAGATCAGTTGGACCTTCTGCAAGATGGCAGTCTGCCGGCCACCCTTTCCCAGAGGACACTGTAACCCAAAGGACTCACCAGCCACTGCAGTCTGCTGAGTCCCACTGCCCCTTTCCACCGATACATCTCTCCATGGAGGCCTCTGGGGTGTCCAGGGGTCATCAAGCAGATTCAAGAGCCCCTTCCACACAGGGAGGCAGGGCTCAGAGACAACATGCCGGTGGCCTCTTCCTCCTTCTGTGTTAAGGTCACTCTTTGCTCTCTCTGTGGGCTTCAAGGCTCACTTCAGATACTTGCTGGGTTTAGACTCACTTGCTTCTCTCCCTTACATTGCTATATTCCAATATCTAGTTACAGAATCGTGGAGATGCTCTTCCTGTGCTGTTCACCATGCTTACATCTTCCTAGAAGTCCAAAAATTGGGTATATTTTAAAATAAACCTTTACAAAACTGGAATCTGTGTAATTTTGGGATCTATTTTGACACGTGGTTTAATACATGCGGTATTTTTGTGGCTACAAATATTGAGGCCCATATTTTTATGCTTACAATGAGAGCACAATTAGACTTATTACCTCTTTAGTCTTTCTAGTTCCCCACATGCTTCATCATCACTAACATATATTAATCACTGCAGAAAAATAACTATATCAATTTTCAGTTTGAAGTTTTGTATATAAGCCATTTGCATGGAAATTACAGACTCTTACCTCTGTACGTTAGAAAAGAAATAGAAACGTTGGAATATCTATCATGTGGTAAGTCTTAGCCACAAAGAGTCTACCTAGTGGGGTGATTTGTTCTGGTTGTTACCCATAGGTAAAATGGTGACACAATAGTTTTCTTACAGGGCTAATATGATTATACTATTAAATTACTCTGTCATTTCATATCACGGAATAGGAAACTAAAAATATTAATTGAGCAATATTAAAATTTAATTGTTTTGTAATTGAGGCACATAGACCACTGTGTGGACTTGGGAATCCTAAACTAAAACCAATTAATGGAGAAAACCTTTCAATAATCACCTTGTATTAGAAAATATACAGTAGCCTAAACTGCCAATTTAGTCTACAATATAATAAAAATTCATGGAACCAGACAAAAGTCATTCCCATTCTAGGAAAGTGTGGACAGTATTTCCCCAACAGTTGATTACCCTGAGGCAAAACAAGCACTGACTATTCAGTTGTCCGAGGAAGTGAGGCAAACTGTGAGGGCTTTAATATGCAGCACAGTGCAGCATGGCTTCAGTCAGTACTGCGCTGTCTAAGCTATTGCCATCTATTTGGACTAGCATTTTAAAATGCGTCAACTTCTGAATTGAATGAAGAGTTACTTCCTGTAAAACCTGCAATGAAGCTACTGTGGTTTGTCTTCCCATCCCATTCAGTTGTGCTAGAAAAGCATTTATTAATGATGTCAGTGCCTTTTCTTTAAAGGCAGGAAACTCTTACATGTGTCTTTTTTTGGTTGTGAGGGATATTTAATATCAAACTGAGAAACAAGGACCATCATGAGGGTTTTCTTTGAAATGCATTTCAGGTTAAAAAATTTTATAGCCATTATGTCTTAGATGTAGAGTTGAGTATGGTCAACAATTTGCTTTTCTGAAAAAACTAAAAGTAAATTAAGATTCAGTAGCTAGTTGGTTTTATGTGCCGCATGCTTTATTGCTATTTGTTATTATTTTCATCCTTAAAAAGGGTGACAAGATTGTATGCAAAACTGCACCCAGTTGTAGAACCTACTGCCACCTTCATTTTGAGCAGAGAATCTCTATGTAGCAATGAATTCTTAACGAAATATAAACACACTGTCCTTTGTCCTTACTTTTTCCTTTATTCATTGCTACATAGCGTTTCTCTGCTCAAACTGAAGGTGGCAGCAGGTTCTACAACTGCTATAAACTCAATGTTTTCACTATTGAGAAGCATTTTTTATATAAATATTATCCAAAAAGAAAAGTAATTTGGCCATTTCCTTTATTTACAGTGGGGTTAGTGTTTTCAGTCTGCCTTGAATATCATAGTCCTGTGAAGTCCTACCACAAGCTTGAAAGCTCATTTTCAGTTTTCCTGGCAAAAGAAGAAAGCCTAACTTTTGGCTTCTGTGGCATATCAGGATAAAATGTGGCATATCAGTCACAAACCAAGTTGTAAACATGGAAATATAAATGTCTTTCATTTATCTTTTACTGCCATTAAATTTTTCTTCTTTTGTTATTTCCTAAAAATATTTTAGAGTTTAATGCCTTAAAATTTTCAAAATACTATGTTCTGTTTTCTTCAGTGATTCAGTTATTTGTTCATATTAAAATGACATGGCTAATATTTCTTAAGAAAAAGAGTAGTACTATTTTGGAAGCTGTGATATTTTCTTCTTCCTGCTCCAACTCCATTTTAATATTTTCCTGGTACTATTAGGGTAACAGGAAGGTCCTTTCTGATTCCTAAAGGCCCACCAAAATGAACTGCTAACAAATAGATTAATAAGAGAAAGTTGCATCCAAATGTATTAATGTACAGGGAGGAATTCACAATGTATAATTATACCCTAGATAAAAAAGATTCCACATTTCCTTTGTAGGGAAGAGAATGGGATTATAAATTACTTTTACAGGAGCAAAAAATCATTTTTGAGGCAAATATGTGGGTATATGGAACCCAAAATGGTCTGAGACAAAGCTTGTTTGGCTCATAGAACAAACAATAGTTTGTAAATGATTTTTTTGGAGTAATATATGGGACTGAAGTAGAAGAAAATAGTTTGTGAAAAAAGTCTTCATGCTTTCTTCCTATGATTTCAGCTTAAATCTTCTCTAGTTAGTAAAATTTTATATAAAAGAATGAAAATCTTTTATTGGATCCATAATTTTCAAACTTGGCAGAATCCATAATTTCCTGAGCCAGTTCTTATCATAGAGAACTTTACAGAAAGCTTCTCCCTTCTCAGGGGTGGCAGTGGGCCGAAGGAAGGTCACAGGGACCTTGAATTTGACAGAGCTGCACAGGCCCCTCGGCATGTCAAAGCACCCATATTTGAGACATCCTTTTCTGAGTGTCAGTGCTACACTCAAACGATAATAAAATTAAATGTCATCTTTGTTCATTATCCAGCTCCATTTTATAAGTGAACCACGTAGGTCTATCATGGTTATCTTGTCAGCACATCACTTCTGGGTTGGTTTCATTTATTGTGGTTCCCTGTATGAATCTGATTAGGTCACCTATGTGCATTCGTTTTTCTGATTTGGTTAGATTACATGAAATTCTGTTATCAAATAGATAAGCAAAATATATTTATATTTCCATATTTTCAACTGGGCTTGTTGTTTATGTGCTTCATTTTTTCCTGATAAGAAAAAAATAAAATCAGTACATTTTAAAATTTTGGGTCATGGGGTAAGGTATGGGAATAGATCAGAGGTGACCACAGTTATAAATTTAAAATACAATGAAGGTCTAGCTTTTATGTGAAAATCTGTCCAATTATCTCACATACAGACTTTGTTATCGTATCAACTTCATTTTATCTCATACCTGCACCCACACAACCCTTTCTCCCTAGCAGTGAATAAGCTAACAATCGTGCTAACACCATGAAGGTCTTATGCTGTAAAGTTCAGTCCAGCTATGATTGCATGTTCTGTGTTTCCTGAATCACTGAGCTTCTGTTTCTCAACCTCTTTAAGGCAGTTTTTCAGTAATCCATATGCTTCTGCTTATAAATTTGATGTTTAATTTTATGTATCAACTTGGCTGGTTTAAAAGATTTCTAGAAAGCTCATACAATCTTATTTCCCAATGTATCTATGAATGACTTTCTGGAAGAGAATAGCGTTCGGGTTAGCAAATTTAGTAATGATCTTCTCTTTTTAATGGGGACAGAATCAATCAATCTGTTAAAGGGATAGATAGATCAAAGAGGCTCAGAAAGGGCAAATTTGTTTTAGGATCTGGAGCTGCTGTGTCCATCGTCTCCTGCTCTTGGATTGTGACTGGGGAACATATTCTCCCTGCTGCCCAGGTTTACAGACCTCGGAAACCAGACGGAATTGCATCACTAGCTTTCTAGTTCTCTGGGAAGCAGATGGCATAAATAAGGGTTGTCAGTCTCCGTAATTTCATGAGCCAATTCCCATAAGAAATCATCTCTTGTACATCTATGCATTTCCTACTAGTTTTCTTCCGCCAAACCCTGTCATGCTACGTAATACTGTTTTTTTTTTTTTTTTCAAAAATTGTTTTTAAATCCTAAATTTTTGTTTGGACTATCTTTACATTCTGTTCTTAGATATGTTAGCCAACTTGCACTACTAGAACAAAACTGGGCTGAATTTCCATTATGCCTTCTGGGGTGTGCCCCAGTGATCTAATATCCTCCTATTAGGTTTTGTTTCTTAAGAGGTTTACCATCTCCTAGTAGGATTATGTTAAAGATCAAGCCCATATCAAATGTGCCTTTGGGAGACATTCTAGTTCCAAATGATAGCACTAGGTATTCCATATGTTCTTCTTAAAAGTGCATATGAAATTAATGACTTGACTATTAGTAGTATTTTGGTTTGCCATTATCTTTTCTCTAGAATTACTGAGAAGATAGGCTATGGCACTTTTTTTGTCAGTTTAAGTTATCTTGCAAGCATGATAAAAAAGAACATTATAGTGTGTGTGTAGGGAAATCTTCATAAACATTGGAAAATTTTTCTTACAATTTCTATGTAAGAACCATTTTGAAAGTCTTTTAATTTTCTGATTGACTAGTATAATTAATTTCACTCATGGCAGTATAGTTGCTATTCATAATTACATAAACATTGCTTATCAATCCCTTATTATGTGCTAGACACCAAAATAGCCATAGTCTTTCCTATAGGCCTGGAATATAAGACATAAGTCTTCACTTAAGAGTTTACTAATTGTTTCCATCTAATAACCAGACATCAGACTAACTTTATTCTCATGTAAGAGTTATGCTGCGTATCAAAGTCAAGAGGATTAGAGCCTGCATTTTCTTGCCTCTTTGCAACAGCAAACTGCTTAGCTATTTCCTTTCTTGGTTTTTCCATCCCCCAGGCAGTGCCTGACATATAATACTAACTTCTATTTAGCATGCTTCTTGTAATGAAGGATAATGAGGTTCTGTAATACAGCAAGTATAATTTATGAATCAGCATCAAATAAAGCTTTGCAAGTAAACTGAAGACAAATCTCACTAAGTTAGCTATTCATATCCTGCCCCTGAAATTTAATCAAAAGCAGTGAATAGACTAACATCTAAAGATTGCGGGCCAACCGTCTGTTACAGTTGACAAGATGCTTGGAACTGCACTGAAGATTAAAAAAAAAATACATCACTTATTATTCTCAGTGACCTTGCAAGAGTGTAAAAAAAAACCCTAAAAGAGAAACACCCAAAGGTCCTTACTGGGTTGTACTTTTTAGAAAGCAATATCTCCTTTTAATTGTCAGATGCTTATATAATTTTCAAAACATGGAATTCAAGAATATACAAAACTAAAAAGCATACTAAGTCATCCATGTAAACAGTAGTTTGAATTTTGCATGAATATCTGCAGAACCTAAAGTTCTCTTATACTAAACTTTATTACATATTTTCATCATTATGTTTCACAATGAACTCATCATCTCTTTGCACCCAAATACATGCTATTTATTCAGTTTTATTTTTCTAGTTTCCTCTCTGACAAATCTCAGCTCACTTCTCCATTTTTTTTTTTTTTTGTACTGGGAATCAAACTCTGCATCTTGCGCTCACCAGGCAAGTGCTGTGCCGCTGAGCTATATTCCTGGCCCACTTCTCAATACTTGATGAATCAGTAAGAAAATTATATTCTACTTCCTAAGCACGCTGTTCAGTGTTCTGTGTTTACTATTCAGTAGGTTATGTGTTCCCATCTTGCCTTTTATCTGGACCAAAGGAATGTGTAGAAAGGAAGGGTCAAGACAGTGTCAGTCAATAAAATGTGTGGAATAAAAGTGTATGGAATAAAAATGTATGGAATAAAGTGTATGGAAAAAAATATATGGTAGAGGGTGAGTGGTAGTTTAGGATGAAAAAGATAGTATGGTTAAACATCTGAATTTATTCTGCAGTTGATGGAGAATACTTAAAATGTGAATGCAGTGATCAGAAAATAAAGCTACTATGGTAGTATAAAATTGTGTAGAAAGCATGGTAGTTGGAATCGTGATGCCCTAAAGACGTTAATGTTTCAGTACCTGGAATCTGTCAGTATGTTACCCTATAGAGGAAGGGCTTAAGAAGTTTGAAATGTGGTGATTATCCTGAATTATCCAGGAGGGTCCAATATAATAAGAAAATCCATTATAAGTGAAAGAGTGGGGCAAATGTCAGTGATGAAAGATCAGAGAAGAGAGAAAGAGAGACATGGAGGGAGGAAAACAAAAAGGGAGAAAGAGAGGCGTAGATGGCTATTTGAAGGTGCTATCCTTCCAGTTTGAAGATAAAGGAAGAAGTTTTAATCCAAGAAATTCAGTGGCTCCTAGAAGTTGCTAAGGTAAAGAAATGAATACTTCTTTGGATCCTCCAGAAAGATTATGACCCTAATGACAATGTAAATTTTGTTCAGTGAGTTATATTTTGGACTTTAGGGTTCCTGCACCTAAAGAAATATGTCTTATTTTTTTCATACAACTGAGAGTGTGGTGACTTTTTATAGATACCACATAGAAGGCAAAATAGAATGGAGAAATTAGAAAAATAGTTCCTTAGGATTAACATGACACTGTATTCCTTACCAGTTTAGAAAACCTAGGTTCAAGAGACGAAGAGTATGCATAATTCTTAAATTGGAGTGACTTAGAAAGAGTAAAATACTTGATATATTTAAAATAACTGTGTAGACGCACTATGACAACACATTCTATACATCAACTATGTTGCAAAATATTTTTTTTATTTTTCAGAGAAATGTAAACTGTGAAAAAGCAGTTTAATGTTATAAAGGCTAGTGCACTTAAAATTTAATAACAAAATATATCTTTTTCAGAACAAAGAAAGGCTTCTTGTTATAGTCAACATTACCACATTTGGCTAGGATACTGATAAAATAGAAATCACTGTTCATTTTATTCTAGGCCCAAAATGCGTTTTGATTGTGAGCATATAAGTTTTGTGTACTACATCTTCTTTTCATATCTCAATGGCCTATTATGGCGAATTAGAAAAAAAAAATAGAACACAGCTATATGTGCATGTGTGTTAATGGAGGGGAAGATCTTTTTCATTGTATATAATATTTACATAAAGTTAACGATATATTAAACATGTGAAACCATTTTATGAGGCAAACCCCTTTGATGATTAAATAAGCGGCCTTGATAGCACACAAGGGAGGGCACGTACTCAGGTCCTGCTGGATCATGTCCTGGTCACCATTCATAACCTCTGTACTCTGTAACGCAGAGCCTCACCTTGACTATCCTTCTTGTATCTTGTTTGTATGATCAACTACCCCTGTGATTAATATAATTTCATTCATTATCTCAATAGCTGCAGAATATTCAGCACAGAATTATTATTGTTCAACGTTTGACTTGCTTGAAGTTATCTTTTAGTGAACAGTACTGCAATAAGCATCCCTATAAACAAAATCTATGTACTTGTTTTTATTTACCTTCATTTGTTACAAAGGGAATTTATAAATAAATTGGAAGTATGATTTAAGATTTTCATTAAGCTACATTAAGATTATCTCCAAGAAAAATTTATCTATCATAGATATTTTTAAAAAATCCTTTAATTATGAATTTTGCCATACAGTAACTTTCTCATGATGGCGATACATTGCTGCTTCAGTTTTGTGTCCATCTTTCCTCTGGTCATATGGAGGCATTTCAAATATGGCTAAATGAATTGCTAGACACATTCTGTGAACACTGAACATAAAATGAATCAATAGCAGCTACATTTTCACTAAATTCAGGGAAAACACTTATGTGACAAAGAAGGGGACATTTTTATTTTTCCAGGATAATTATTAAAATACCTAACATATTAAGATAAGAACTTACTCAATTTAATAAAGTGTTGATATGTTCCAAAAATATTTTAATTAGAGGTTCTGTTGGGTTAAAATTTTATGCCTTCTGGGACCTGGCTCTTCATTAATCTAAGTCACTTTTCCCATCCTGTCAGAATGCTATTCTAGATATTTTTTATACTGACTTTATGTTTTTCTCTTTCTCCTGTCTAGTACTACAGAATCTCTACAGGTTGGGAATGACAAGATTTGATAACAAACACATATGTGTAATTGCAATGACAAATGCATACTGTACAATTCTTTCAGCTTTGTTTGACATTACTAGAGTTCTTACTTTTCCACTGCATTATTTTTAAAGATTTAAAATAATTGCTTTTATTGTTGAAATGATTAACTGACTTACTTATTATGTAATTATCTTATTAATATTATTGTCTTAACTGAAATGAGCAGTGTGTTACTTTTAAAAATATGGACTCAGAAAATGTAAGAAAAAATGATCACAATTCAGTCAATGTACTCACCTTAGTATAAATACATATGCACACGTACAAACATTAACCACTATTTTACTAATTCATTTTTACACAATGAATACTTTCTAATCAGCTGTGCTATTTAAGAGAATATGGTAGATAAAATTTAATAACATTTAGTCCTTGCCTCAAATTAACACAATAGAATCAAGAGGGAAGTTATTCTAACAAAATTTAAAGTAAAATATAAGTAAATACTGCAAGATTCTCTGTATTTTTTCTAAGTAAAATTCTGTTGTATTAATGAAAACTACTAATGGCAGGAGAGATGTATACAAAGATATGAAGGCAAAGATGGACATGGGTGTATAAATAACAGAGAAGGAGAAGTTATTTTTGCATAACTAAGGTGTATGACATCTTCAAAAAGTCTTTAAAATAAGTGTAAAATGAACCACAAGATGAGATACTTGGAGTTTATTCAATTAGCAAGAAAGAATGTTTGAAGATTTCCAAAGTGGGAGTAAAGTGATCATAGATTTGATTTTTGAAAATTAATATTAAATCAAGGAGACTTACTTGGAAAAGAAGATTTATTATAAACTACTATTTACTAACAAATATTGATTTTCTTCTGTATTTCAGACAGTATCTTACAGGACACAATAATGTGCACTAAGACTTAAATTCCCAAATCCCTATTTGCAAGGAGCTCAATATATTGAAAGAATTGTTAAGAATACTATCAAAAATACTGTATAAAAGTGAAGGTAAAAATATAATTGAGTAACAGAAAATGTAAACGAATCTATTTAGTTGGGATCATTCCAGAAGAAGAGAGGATTAAAAACCTCTAAAACCAGTACTCTAAAAATGCTTTTAAAAATTAATAAACTATAACTTGTTTGAATAGTTGAATCTGTAAATATGGAATAATATTAAGTATGATAGAACAGTGAGTGACATTATGAGCAAGATTTTTTCAAAGCTAGGTTTCCGTGTGAAAGTATGGGACAGGCTTTGACGGGAAGAGGGAGGGAGTGATATCATGGAAAATCATTTACATAACTATTTGACAAGTTCAGATTTTTACTTGAAGACAAAAGGTAAAATTGTCTATTTACTGCATACAATAAATAGGCAATCTAGTTTATTTTAGAATTTTCTTATATAACCAGAAATCTAGTTCATACTCTAGAAAAAAATCAAATCAGAAATAGTTGTTTAGATAACTACAGAGATGGTGACCATAATTAAACACATATATAGAGATTCTAGAACAGAAAAATATAAAAAAAAGATTAGCTCAGGAAATTTATGGAAATCATGAACCCCCAAAATAGGAAAGCAATAGAATCCATGAAATAGATTCAAACAAATATCCAGGAGATTAAAAATTCCATTTAGAACATACAGAGCAAAATGAGAAAATGTGAGGACAGAACCGCATATTTAAAAGACAGACTTACAGTCAACAATCATGAAAAGAAATATTTCTGAAAAATAGCCAGAAATCACAAAAAAATCAATCCAACTGCTGCTAGATAATAGAAAGAAGAAGATTGATCAGTCAATGAAGTGGGAGATAGCACAAATTACATGAACAATCTGCACAGAGACATCATAGCAGAAAACGTCCCTGGCAGGGAAAAAGAATTAGACATACAGATAAATGAGGCATGTAGGACTCCTATTAGCGATGATCCAAAAGATCGACCCCGAGGCATATATTAGTTAAGATTCCAGAAATTCAACACAAGAACAGAATATTCAAACTGCTAGAGACAAGAAAAAAAAAAAAAAGGGAAATCCCATCACAGTAGACTTAACACAAACCGTCAACCTACAAGCCAACCTACAAGGCAGATTGGTGCACCCAAAACTTTTTGCTTTCAAAATTGATGATGAAATAAGATACTTTCATGACAAAGAACACCTGGGGAAATTTTTTTTATTTTAAAGAGAATAAAACAAAAGAGGGCAGAACAGAGCAGATCAGAACAGGACAACATAGGCAACACAGTACTTTACATTAAGACAACTGGACATTAACAGTAGCTATCACAGTATCTCTTACTCTGGTATAGTTGAGCATAGTTTCAACTACAATAATATCAAACATAACAAAATAGTATAAAACTATTCAAAGAGTGAAAGAATTATTCTGAACTGAATAACAGAGAATGATCAATGGGTACTATAATATCTCATTTTCAATAAAAAATTTTGTTTATACTATCACATATATTCAAATCCCAATAAGACACAACACGATAGAACTGATGGTAATAGAAGAATAGAAGCATGGTAGAACTTCTAAGAAAGACGATATTAAATCAGCAATAGCTGTCATAATGTTTTGTTTTCTTCAAAACAGCTGTTCATACCATCACGCACCTGGGGAAATTTAATACCAAATCAGCATTCTAAAATATTCTGAGGACATTCAAAAAAGAGTTAATAGTATTCAACTTCATAAATCCAACAGTGAATCAACCAGGGAAAGCAGTTAAACACAAGGGGGCAAAAATGAGACCCACAAACAGGAATATAACCTGAAAAAGATAAGCCAAAATATGCAAGTTATGACCATTAATATTAGTGATCTGAATTCATCAGCTAAAAGAATCAGACTTGCAGAATGGATGCAGAAGCAAGATCCACAAATATGCTGCACATGAAAAACACATTTAATTTAAAAAGAAATTCATAGAAAGAAAGTAAAAGAATGGAAAACAATACTCCATGTGATAGGGGGTAAAAAAAGCAGAGAAGCTATTTGCAGACAAAGTTAATTTTAAACCAAGACAGATTAGGAGAAAAAGATCTCTACACCCTTGTAAAGGGAAAAATGCAAGAGGAAGAAACCACAATCATAAATATATGCACCAAATACCAGTGCACCCAACTATATAAAACAAATATTAATAGACATGAAAAATCAAATAAGCACTAACATGAGTGTAACAAGGGACCTCAATATCCCACTTTCACAACTGGACAAATCAGCTAGTCACAAAAATGACCTAGTAATTTCAGATTGGTGCTTGATAAGGCAGTAGAATGGAAAGTGGTTATATGTTAGGTAGTAGAGTTCAGAGATTCTGTTCTCAATGTTTACATATCTACACTAAATTGTAACAGAATAACATTCTGTAGTTGAGAAATAATAAATATTGACATTATTAGTAGCTGAACTTTCTTGCTGAACTCTATGTTACCCAGAATATTTAAAATACTGTGCCTTACCCTCAAGAAACACACAGGAAATGATGGTTCGTAATGATGAAAACTTGCCATATGGACTGAGGGTGCAAGATAAATTACCGTCTAATATTCTACCTTCTTTTAAGTTTGCTAACACTAAAAGTCTTTGAATATAGAACAATTACAATGAAGGGAATATGTTAAGTTGAAAAAGTTGACTAGTTTTATGTAGCAATAAATAGAAATATTCTGATCTTACAGACTATTGGTCAGAAGTATAAAATATTTCCTTTTGCTGAGTAGCACAGAGTGGATGCAGGTGGCTCTCATTAGCAAAAATTTTGAAAACTAATTGTTGATTATTCTACCAGTTTACTGATTACTTTGAATATACTCATTTATTTTCTATCGAGTGTGGGGACTATTACAATGTTGCTTAAATTCAGCATTAAATTCAGCATTGAAATCTTTGTGCTGATATTGTTTAGAATCTGATGATGATAAACTTCCATCAGTTACTTTATAAGTTTTTGGTTGGAATATAAAAATGTATAATAAAAGCAAGTTTTACATCTAACACATGGTTGATTTGAGTTAAAAAATGAAGAATACATGAATGAAAGCTCTTCATATTCTAATGACAGGTAAACCAGGAAAAGTACACTTACTTTTTCAATGTCAGAGAAAAAGGTGTGCACTATTTTATAAGAAAGCTTTGAAAAATCAAAATGTAGGAAATAGTGTTATGCAATTTTATAACCATTAAATAAATCTGACAAATGCCTTCTATATGTGTATATAACATTATACTTTGATAATATATACAGTGAATATATTAACAAAATAATAAATAAATATATAAATGCAACAGTGCAACATCAAGGCATATGCAACAATAAAGTCATTCCGATGAATTTAAGGCCTCAAGCTTTGCATTTCATGGCTTCTATTTTTTCCCAATTCTGAGTGCAACTCTCTCTAATTTTGCTCTTGTTTCAACGTCTCAGTCTTTCTCTCTAAATGTGTAATTTCACTCTATATATATCCTGCAGCTGCTCTGTCACTCATGGCAGTTAAAATTGTTCATTTATCCACAGTGGCTCTTGTTCTTCTGTGTGTGTTTTTTTTTACCATGAAACATTTATATAGTTACTGAGAGAACATTCATCTTCAGAAAAAATTGCTTTTATTAACCTTGTCAACTGTTATTTCTTCAAAGTAGTCAACCACGGTGTTGTCAGTGAATGCATAGTATATCTATAGCCTTTGGTCTCTCTGTATTTTCATTTGCAGAAGGAAATTGCAGAAATAAAATTATTTTTTCTTAGGAATTAGAGGGCCAGAATTTTTTCTCCAAGAAAACTAAAGAATCAATCTAATCAAGATGGCTTATGAATAAATACTACAATTTTAAAATTTTTTTACTTTAAAAATTATAGTTATTGAAAAAAATCATCTGTCTCATACAGTGGTACTTTGTTTCACAAACTTAATTTGTTGTACAATTCTGGAAAAGATGGCCATGTTTGTGTTTGTCCAGGAAAGAAGACTGTGGTCATGTTTGTCACCCAATGCAGGGTTCTCAAACAAAAACTATGGCAAACACTTGTTTGTCAACCAGATTATTTACAAACGAAAGTGTTCATGGATGAGGTACCAGTGTATGTCTATATGTGTCAATAAACATGTTCTAGAGATATTTTGAAATTAAAACAAATGAGAACATAAATTATCATGTGGAATGATGCAAAGACTTATTAATTATATCTTTTATTACAAATTTTCTAAAGGATTTAATACAACAAAATAAATCAACCCTGTATGGAGTCAG
Source organism: Dolichotis patagonum (assembly GCA_004027295.1). NCBI lineage: Eukaryota > Metazoa > Chordata > Mammalia > Rodentia > Caviidae > Dolichotis > Dolichotis patagonum. Next base: position 23,929 of record PVJX010021230.1, read on the forward strand.
ACTTGAAGTTTTGTTCTTTCTTGCCTTTTACCTACCTAGTACATTTCTGGGTAAAAACTAAATACCATAAATCAGGTAATAGGAACGGTAGTAAGTAGATCTTTAGTGCAAGTTTCTGTACAAATACTGCTACAAGTTGAATTGTGTTTATTATGGCTGTAGGTACAAAGGACTATCTTTGACAAAAGGGAGTGAGAAGCAATTTCTTAAGAAGAATCTGTGCCTTACAAATTTTTCAGTTATAACATGTTTCTATACTCAAGTCCTGGCAACACTGTGTTAAGATATGGGGCAAGGAAGTATTCAATTTTATCATAGCATCTCTGGTATTTTGATGACCCGAAGTCCCTGGACTGTGACTGTGAGAGCTGTTTTTTAATGTTTTTATCTCCTCTTAGGTGAGACAAGAAGGCTAGAGTACACTGAAGTTATGTCATCTTCCCATCCACATTATGATGGTTTAGATTTAAAGTGTGTCGCAGAAGCCTTGTGTTTGAGGGTGGCTGGGAAATGCGGTGGTGGGGGTGACTCTCCTCACAAATTTCGCAGTCTGCTGAGGAGTTCACAGCTGACTCTGAGTACAGAGATGGGGCCTCCTGAGGGAGGTCCCTGCGGCTGACTGTGAAAGGTGTATCACCCTTCTCAGCATTTCCTTGTCTCTCAGTTTTCTGGCTACCGTGGATTGCACACATTTTCTTCTACCATGCTTTTTTGCCATCCTGTTTCTGCCTCAAAGTCAGTGAAACTTGGACTGAAATAAAAGCCCTCCCCAAACCTCTTCTCTTTTAAATTGTGCTTGTTGAGTATTTGTCCCCAAAATTGGCAAGCTATTGATACAGATTTTGTGGTTGAAAATAGGAACATTGCTGTGACTACCTGACTATGTGCTTTATAAGCCTTCAGAAATTGTTCACTGAGGAGTCTGGAAAAGTGTGGAAAATCTGCCCAGTATAGCCCTAGAATGTTGTTAGCTGATGTGTGATATTTAGCAGAGTTTAGGGGACCAGAATACTGATAGAAATGTGAACAAAATCACCATTACCAGTTGGACTAGCGGCCATGGAGATTTCTCTACATTTTTCCCACGTACTAAGAATTTGTCTACTTCTTACTCATGTACTAAGAATTTTCAAGGTACCGAGATTAAGGGAAGTAGACTAATTAATCTGGCTGAGAAAATTTCAAGGGTGCTTTTAGCCAAATCTACAGTGAGAATCAGGAGTGAATCAGCAGCAAATATCAGAGTCAAAAGATAAACTTTCTAGTTTTGATACAAAAGAAGTACCTGAAAAAATGGATAAATGAGCCCAGCATGGTGGTGCACAGCTGTAATCCCAGCACCTGGGAGGCCGAGTCAGAAGGATTGTTATGAGTTTGAGCCCAGCCTGGACTACAAAATGAGCTCAAGTTCAGCCTTAACTTCATAGTAAGACCCTGTCTCAAAAACACAATTAAAAAAAAGGATAAATGAGAACATGGATGCTGAAAAGATTAACATTGAAAAGAAGCCATGTACAGTAGTACCTTGGTTCATGAACTTCATTTTTTCTATGATTTCGGTCACAAACTGATTCAAATTCAATGGTTCAGTTCAATGTTAACATTATGGGAAATTTTATACAGTTCTTATCCAGTTCAATTTGCAAACAGAATTGTGGAGAGAATTGAGTTTATGAACTTTCTTTGTATCAGAAGAATAGTAAAGATTTATTGAAGGGATATAGGAATTACAAAATTTCACTCAGCATAGCCTCAATAATGCAAAACTGTAAATCTTCCATTTTAGAAGAAAGCCCGAGGCAGTCCTGAGAAAGCCCACACAAAAATGTTTTCCCAGGCTCAGTGATCTCAACACTCAGCCAGACGCATCTCTTATCCAAGGGGGCCTGAGTAGGGCTCAAGTTGGAGGCAGAGCTTGTTCTCATCTGCATGGTTTTAACAGGATAAAGGATGCAAGAGTAATGGGGTCTCAGAGTCTTCCACCCAGATTACCAGGCTATGTATCCTTGAGAGGGCAAGGTGTGAAATTGTGAGAATGAAGTTGAAATTGCAGCAAATAGCCCAAAAGTTTGAAGATACCAGAGTTGCGGAACATCTGCTGAAGAAAGCCACAGGCAGTGAGTGAAGTCAGCCAAAGAGATGGGGCCATAGGTGCTGCAACTAGCAATGTCATCGCGCTGAGCAACTCCAGCACTGTGGAGCTCACAGCTCCCCATGTCTTCCTTTGGGTGCTAGACACGGAACTACAGGATTCAATGACTGCCTTGTTTGTTTCTGCTTTAGTAACATTTTTTTCTTTTCTTTTCTTTTCTTTTCTTTTCTTTTCTTTTCTTTTCTTTTCTTTTCTTAAGACTGGATCTCACTACATATTTAGGTTGGTTTCAAACTCACCATGTAGGCCACTCTGTTCTGCATCAGCTGACCAAGCACTCATTACAGGCATGGACCACTGTGCCCGGCTTGGTTCCACTGCTTTCTATGCTCCTCTTTCTCTCTTTTGAAATGGGAATGTTTATCATGTGTCATTGTATGTTAAAAGCGTTTAACTTTCTTTTTACAGGTTTACAGATAAGAATTTGCCTTGGGCCCCATAGGAGACTTTGGACTTAGGCTATTCAGCAATGCTGGAACTGTTAAGACTTTGGCAACTCTTAGGGATGGAAGAAAATGCATTTTATATAATGAGACAGAGATAAGTCTTTCGGGAGATGGGACAAAAATGTTATGACCTAGTTCTAAAATGTCCCTGTGAATTTTCGCATGTTCAGAGACGGGGACATTGGAAGTTGATCGGATGAAGGTGGCACTATTCTCGTTAGTAAATTATTCTATGATAAGTTTGTAGCTGACTTTCTGTTAGGAGGCAGGATATGGTTAGAAGCAAACTTTTGGAGGTAAGACTTAGAAGGGTGTATCTCCCTCTCTGGCTCTTACTATCTTTACTTCCTGACTGACATGAGTTCAATACACTTTTCTCCTTTACGCCCCTTTACTCTCCTGCTTCCACGTTTAAGCTAGACAATCATGGATTGAAACCATGAACCAAAATAAACCCCTCCTTCTATAAATTGTGAGAGTAGGGTATTTTGTCCCTGCGGTGGGAACATCCCTCATATACCCATTTTGGATTAAGATGTGGTGGTACTTTCCTACCAGGAAATATTATGAAGAATATTATAGAAGTATTTCAAATTGTTCATTTTCTGTGCCTGTCAGAAGTACAAGGAGATTCTGAATTTTTACCATGAGGTCCTGTTTGGGTGCTTAATGGTAAAATCCATTAATGAGCGATTACTTAAGATTTTACCCTTAAAAGTTTTTAATCTAGTCCAAAAGCAGTTTCCAGGAGTGTGTCAAAACCATAATTTTCCTACTCTGTCATTTTCTGGCTCCAGTAGTTTCTGTTCTAATAAATAGATATTATGTGTGATTTCGCATGCCTTTTCCCCCCCTAGAGTTTAGGGTACTAGTTTACCAGTGGTCACATTACTCTGAAAGGTCCAGAAAAGCTGTTGATTTTCAGTTTATTCAGTGTTTTTCTATTTGTGAGAATAGAAGTGATAGCATGCAGGCTTTTACACAGTAGAACTAAAACTGGAAGCTGGCCACCATAAAAACATAAATATCTTCAAAAATATATCCACCACAAATCAATATTTGTTAATGATGTTTCATCTGTGTCTCCTATATTTTTTACTTTGATTAAATATTTTTAAAGCAAAAATAAAATCTCAAAATGCTAAAACATACAAAACACTCAGGCCTTAATTTATCTGTCTCAATGTTGAGATTAACTGAATATTAGATAAGATTAAGGACATTACAAATTTTACTGCAACTTATATTGCGACAGTTTACATTTTTAAGACAACCTTATTTATGAAAGATAAATGCAGGATATATTTGAGTGTTTGAGGTTTTTGTTGTTTAATCCTTAACAGTTATTTAGTAAAAGGCAGAATTATTCAGAACATTTTAAAAATCCCCTTTATTTACTTTACTTATATAATATTTGCCAGTGAAATTGGATAGGCAGTATATGGAAATTTCTAACTTCATTGTAGTTTATATTAACTGTTTGATAAAATTATTCTGCCCATACCAGTATCCTGTCCGCTGCAGAAGCTGAAGGAGCAGGATCAGTAAAGCCTGGAAGTTGAAATCCAGTTAAGCAACAAAGAGAGATCATGCCCTAATTAATTAATCAGTAAGTTTTGGATTTTTATTGCAAAATAGTCTCATCCTTAGTTCTGGGTGTCCCTGAGCTGATTGTGTAGCCCAGGCTGACTTGAAACGCATGGCAGTGCTCCTGCCTTAGCCTCCCAAGTGCTGGCGTTACAGACATGCACCACCAGGCCCAGCTATATTTTCTCATCCTACCAAGGAACAATAAAATTGCTTTATTTTCTCATTATTATAATTACCCTTGTACAATATGTAAGCCATCACCTAATGACAACTGAAAATAGAATACTACTGTCAAATTAGTCATCAAGACTCAGTGTAGAGAAACCGATAATTTTAAGAGGATTTTAGGAAGTAACCTAAATATTTAGAAAACTGTTTTACAGTTTTCTAAATTTAGAAACTGTTTCACAGTTTTCTAAATGTTCATGTAAAAAATTACCTCAAGGCAAAAAGCACTTAGTAAAAGAAATTTGCTCTGTTAATAGTGATAGTTATAAAGAAACATGATAGAATTGAGAAATCATCAATCTGCAACCCATAAGGAATTAGTGGGTGTAGACAATAGTCATCAGTGACTGATGAAATTTTAAAAAGATGCAATCAGAGAGGATAGAAATATATGGAGCTACCTATGGTATGAAGTAATTGTGGTGCTTTGAACATACAAGTACAGCTGTAGATACAGATCTTTTGTTTCCCTTGATTTATTGCAAATTAGTGGTTATATTCAGTGATTCCCGAATGATGACAACTTCACTCACTGAGTAGTTGTTCACATCCTTCTCTAATACTGTTAAATAAAACTTAAAGTGCATCTTAGACATGTATTATTAATGATGTTTACCTGAGGCCCACAGATTGCATTGCATCTAAACTTGCAGGTAACTTTCATTATTAATACTACCCACAATTACATTGTGCTCTAATTTCAGTTGCTTGTTAGGATACTAAAAACAAAATATACATACATAGAATTTCAACAGTATGTTTCGGAAATTGCTAAATGTTAGTAATGACATTTAATATGAAATTTGTGTGTGATTGTACTGTACAACTTGTGCACATTTTCTTATATACGGTAATATTTTGATAAGATAGATATGAAGAATGAGTGATAAAGAAGACATGTACATTTTGTCAGGCTATGTAAGTATTAAAATTTAATTCTGTCCGACACTAACTCCAAGGCCCATATTTTTAGTCACAAAATTAACTTGTTTGTGGCAGATCACAGATGACAACAAATTGGATACGAGCATAAATGTTCCTTCTCCTTGTCATATGACATGTTTCAAAGTGTCCTAAGTATTTGAAATAATCTTTACATAAATGCCCTATGTTTCAACCATTCCACTCTAACATATTCATCTGTGTGAAATTTTAGTAATCTTTCCATATCATATGTCAACAATCCAGAATTTATAGTAGTTTCCTATGGTTTTTCTAAAAAATTACTAAAAACAAGGTTTAAGGCACTGAAAATTTTTCCTCTTACATTGTTCAGGTCAGTATATAAAATCAAGATATCTGAAGGACTGGGTTTGTTCCACAGTGTTTTCATGAGAATCCATTTCCTTACCATTTTCAGCTTCGAAAGATCACTTACCTTCCTTGGTGCAGGGCCCCTTCCTTGCATCATTCCAAGCTCTTAGTTCCATAATTACACCAACTACTACAACACTATCAGTGTTATTTGTAACAGATGAGAACCCTTAAAATTCTAGCTGTCTTTCAATGACTATAATAATGATGTATTGAATTCAATACTACTAAACCCTAGATACAGCAAACCAAGGTAAATCTTGGGTACCTAAGACTAAATTTGAGGAGTAAAATCAAATACAAAAAAATCCTTTTATGTAAAATTCTAGAAAACTGTTATCTATTCTAACAAAAATCAAATCAATGCATGTTTAAGAGAACAGAGAAGAAAGAAATATTCAGATTGACACAAGTATTTTATGTCTTACTTGTAGTGGTGCTTACACAGAATTATAAGTTTGTCCAAACATATCATCTATAAACTTGAATATAGGTGGACTTTATTTTATGTTAATCAAATTTTATTCAACTTGGGAAAACATTCTTACCCTGATTATTTTATGATCTGTAGTTTATATGCCAAATTATTGATTTTCAAGTGATTGGGTTCTTCAGTGATACTTTCCTTGTCAATTTATACACTAGAAAAGTGAATTTTACATTTTCTACATAACAGTTCAAATGAAATCAGAAATTCCTCAGAAATATAAAACACATTAAAGGAAGTGAATATCTTCCTTTAAAAACCTGAGTTTGACCTTCAATTGGAGAAAATGTCACTCATAAATTTTCAATTTTTTCTAATTATTTTGTTTTTATAGCATTCTAAATATTCCAGGACAGTTATACTGAAGGTTTCAAATAGAGTCAAGTCACAGCTTTTACAAAGCTCATTCTCAGTGTAGCAATAACAGAAAGACACTAAATATGAAATTGTCTTTAGTGTTTATCCCTCAATGAAAGGAACATTATCAAACGTAGCCCTCATTCTTTACAACATTTCCATTTGTAAGGTAGTTAAAAGACATTATTTTGATATGGAGAAATTAACTTTATACAATTCTGTATGTCAAAATATCAGAGATGTTTCCCTTAGTTGTTGGGAGCCAGTCCTAATGGGCATGCGCGCAAGATGGCGCCCACACTCCGCCTATACCGCTCCCCTGCCCATCGTGTGCCCAAGATGGCGCCTACATCCTGCTTCCGGGTTCTTGCTCAGGTTGCAACCAGCACCAAATATGGCTACACACAATCTGCCCCGCTAATGGCCAATAGCTCGCCTCCACGTAGAACCCTTCGATTGGCTATAGACAGCTTATAAGCTTAATGTAAGGAAGTGCTCGTTGCACAACACACAGGGAGCCGTCAAGGACGGACATGTGATGAGGTTGCTGCCCGGTCAATAAAGGAGCTTGCAGAAGTCCAGTGTTCGTGTGCTCTCTTCCGCGGGACAGAGTCGGCGCCGGACAATTGGTGGCCCGTACGGGGAACTTGAATCCTCCTTGCGACTTCTGCGGCCCCTGTGACTGCGTTGAGAAAAGAAACCAGGAAAGGAGCCAGTGTGGATTCCTGAACGACTGATGAGGATCGCTAACGAGCCACAGATAACAGACACGCAGTCGCCGGACGATGGCTCGACGATGGAAAAGGAGCCGTCCCCATCACCATGAATCACCTCAGGTTTGGGAAAACCCGCGAGTCACATGGGGTTACGGTATGTGTTTATGTATATTAATTTTCGCATTCTCCACTGCGGCTGCTAACACCGCTGCCACATCGGGTTCTCAGTATCTCTGGGGCCTTTGGCATCACCCCCCCTACCTTGGCCCCCTTTTCCGCGGCTGCCCCCGCATCGCCCGTAGTATATACCATTAATCAGACCGCTCTAGATCTACCCCACAAACATGTCTCGCCTTCCTTCTACCCTTTTAATCTTTCTTTTCCGCTTACCCTCGATAGGCTCGTGCTGTCCTATGCAAACCTCTCTATCACAACTGAGAGAGGCAACCTAAGTCAGCCACTGTTGGAGTTTGTAAACTGGACACGTCAAGAATGTGAAGGTACAGCCAAGCCTAATTCCACGGATGGACTCAAACCCCCAAAAACTTGTTTAACTATTTCCGAGGCATTATGGCCCATCCTGCCCAATTGCGCCAGAGACTATCAGGGTCCTAGAAATCCATCCTTTGAATCCTGTGACTCTAATATTCCCAGAATAACCACACTAGCGGAGCTTTTTTGGCGCCGCTGTGTCCCAATGATACATCCCTATCCGATCACTCAGATGGGATGGTGGCTGTGGACCACTCATCCCAGGAAAAAAGGAAATATATCAAAAATTGTAAATTATACCACCGGAGCTGCTTGGGGGCCAACCGGATACTGCCAAGAGGCGCAGTCCAACCCCACTAGACATACCACCTCTATATTTGCACAGCATCAAATTTGTAATGCTATGGGCGCTTGCTTAGACCTCCGCCCCTTCATGACCCTTAATCGAACATTAAGCAACACTTCTACGGACACCAGTGTCTCAAATGGAACCCATCCGCTTAATTCAGAGATATGTGT
>PVJX010021231.1:0-32203 GCA_004027295.1 Dolichotis patagonum
ATTTTTCTGTATTTCCTTACTTTGAGCGGTGTTCCAAAGCTTTCTCTGCTTATGTGGCAAATTACCTGTTACACCCTCAGTTCCTGGAGGGGCAGTGGCTCCCCCACAGGCTCCTGTCTTCCTCACAGGGTCCTAACTCCCCTCTGTGGGCTCCTGGCTCCCTAAGTTGTAAGGGGAATGCTGGGTGTGGCCACCCCGGAGCCTGTGGAATCTCAGGCAGGCCAGGCCTCTGTGCCTTGTCCCAGGCAGGTCTCCAGGAGGTTCCCTGCGAGTGAAGGGCCTACAGGTCCCAAAGATTCAGGCCAGAATGTTGGTTTCTGAAAAGTTCCCGGTCCCAAACAGACCTGGCCAAGATGCCAGTCTCCACACTATTCCCAATCCAAACAGCCCAGGCCACTCTACGGGTCCGAGAGTTTCGGGTCCCAAAGAGACAGCCTGAGATGCTGCTTTCTGGGAGACTTCCTGGGCGTGAAGCCAGTTTTGCAATCCATAAAAACTTTTTGGGTAAACTCTCTGAGACTCATTTTCTATAACTGCAAACCAGGGGAAATAACATGTGCTTTGCAGGAAGGGTTCCAGCGAGGGCCTGTGTTTTAGTTCACAGCACCTATGATGAAGAAAGGGAAGGGCAGAAAGGCAGAAATGCTTGGGAGAACAGGGCTCCCAACAGGAGGCCTCACTCTCCCTTTTCCAGAGCGTCTGGTGGAGAAGGGCACCCTGATTAGAGAAGAGTGAGTTACTCATTCCAGTTCATTTCAGCAGCAGGAACTGTCCATTTCCTGGGTTCTCCTGAGAGCTCAGGTTCTAACCTGCACCACGTTTAGCACAGTACAGAAGAACACAGTTCCCTCTTCGCAGTTGTGCCCAGTGAAATAACCAGATTCACACTGATGACTGTCTTGGCCAAGAAGTTGCCTCAGAAATGCAGATAGAATCAGTCCAGCTGTGACTATCTGCTTGTCCCACAAGCTCTCCAATTTCAACCTGAGAGCAGGCAGCTGCTGCCAGCAGGCAAGGCCAGTTCTGCCGGGGTAGAAGGACAGCTTGAGTTGGAGCCAGTTGGTTTAGGTCTAGAAAAGCATAAGGAAGTCCCCATATAGTAGATCATCTGAGGCTGCAGGCCCTTCCTTAGGAAGCTGGCATGGGCTCTGGGAATGTGGGGAAAAGGCGATTATAGTGGAACAAAGCACAGACTGTGACTGCGCAGTGTAAAATGCCACCTGTCCTGCAGATCCATTTTATTTGAAATACATAATGTTTAACAAATGAGTCAATATTTTAAACCCTGAAAGTCCAGATTCTGAATCTCTTTAAGTGCTGCAGAGTATAGAACACTGTTAGAGACAACTGAGTTAGACAGAAATTTTATAGGTAGTCAGACAGGGCTAGGCCCTCTAAGGAGCCAGTATAAAAGATCAGATACCTTGCAACCTTGGGGGATACTTCTTGCTGTGGGCCAGATCTCAAGACAAAAGATAAATCAAATGTACTCACATACTTCCTGAGCATAAGCATCAAGAACTGATATTCTAAATACGTCTCTATCACCCTGAGGAAACCAAGAGTCATCAATCTAACTCCCTAAGGGAAGAGACACTGCTCTTTAAGCACGCTTGCTTGCTACACAACTCACTTCCACATTTTACCGAGCAATTAATCTTAGTGGTTGACCATAGGTCTGTCCCACCTCGTGTCCACCTTGTGAGTTCCCATTTTCCCCACCTTAGACCTGCCTCACTTTGTGGTTTTACTCTATAAAATTCCCTAGAAAAGACAGAGTCTTTGGCAACTCACGTGGGATTGCTTCTGTCTAAGAGACAGAAGCTTTTTTTCCCTCAATAAATATATTCTGCTCTTAACCTCCATTGTTCCTAAAATTAATTCTTTGATTTTAGAGAACACGAACTAGTACCGGATATTTGGTGGGTTGGGAGTTTCATTCACCTATATCAACCAGGTTGCCCATACGTTCCTACCATGGTTAAGTGCTGGTGACAATCCAGCTCTCCAAAGCTTGTTGCTCCAGGTGTGAAAAATGAGTCATATTCTCACAGATGAATGGATAAAGAAATACAGACTAGTACAATGGAGTACTACTCTGCTGAACAGAAAGATAAATTCAAGTCATTTATAAAAAAATGGATGAGCTTGAGACTATAGTGTTGAATGAAGTAAATCAGACACAAAAGCTTAGTGCATGGTTTCTTATATGAAAAACAATATATAAATGAGGTATGAAATAAAAGATAATAGGAAAAAAGAGAGAAAAAAGTTACTGAAACCAAGCACATACAATGTATATAAATGTGTACCTTGATAATACAACTATAAGGTGTTTTATATGTTTTGGGTCTAACTTTTAATCTGTGTATATGATAATTAACTTTATAAGGTCTTATAAGATAAATAAATTAATCTGATGTTGGACAAATAAAAGGGGGATCAAAAGGAGAGAAAAAAAAAGAATTGAAATGTGTTATATATACTTTCCAGTTCTCTACAGTGAATGTAATCATTATGTATTGTAAACATGTACTAATAAAAGTAATAAATAAATGTGCCCATTTGTGCTTAAGCATACTACAAAATGAAACATGTTTACCTGTCTCTTACTGTAGAATGTAAGCTTGGAAGGGTACGTTTTTAGGGGGAATAGGAGGGACAGAGAGGCTGTTTTATTCTCTGCTATTTTTTTTTTTACCCTGAACAGTACCTGTGAACATAGGAAATGCTCAATAAATATTGCATGTTTAAATAATTCACTCTCAAAGAGTTTAGGCATCATAATACAGACAACTAAAAAGCCAGCAGTAGTGAAAGCACTATATCTGTGTCTTAGAAAGACTGTTTTTGCTGCAAGGCAAGAACAGGATTAGTGGAGTACAGATGGGATACAAGAAGTCAGTTAAGCAGCTGTAGAGGAATGTAAGTGGGTATAGGGAAAGACAGAGCAGGAGGAGGGAAATGGGAGACATGTGCTTGAGCAGTGTTGTTCTGTGTATCTGCAGAGTCATTACAGCTAATAAGCATGCGTGGAGGGGACACACTCAAGTCTTCAGTAGATCCCAAACAACCTGAGAAACACACATTTGTCTCTTGTGGCCCTATAAAGCCTGCCAGTTGTATGTGCTTCAAAACACTTCACAAGAATGTCAAACTGCCTGACAACAGTTATTTCTCAAATCTACAAGACAATTATATGTAAAACTGAAAAATGGCACTGCTTAAGTGTCAAGTCTGGTTCTGGACCAATCAGGGGCCTCCAAGGGCGGATAGGTTGGAATTGTAGTTCTCTCACTTGTAACTAGCTAGAAGTCCTTGATGATGATACTTCAGCATTCTCAGATTATCCCTTCACTAGTAAAACTGACATGGTAATAGTGACTGTAACTACATGCAGAGATGATCACACAAGATAAAGTCTTCATTGGGCTAACAGTGCTTGGCACATAACAAGTACTTGATGTCAGCTCCCACTTTTCTGGTAGACTGCAGGGATAGTACAATCTATTTTTATGTGCCATAATAAACCATAATTATTAGCTCTGTATCCACTTTTCTTATTTTATGGTGAACTACTAGAGTAACCTAATTTTTGCCTCACCGCAGTGTAATCAATCAGGAAATCCCTGTAACACAACAGAATGAGCAAACGCGTGAATGGGTGAAGTCACCATCTCTGTAACTGGCCCAGCTCCGTGCGCAATGCAAGCTGTCCACAGCCACTGTGGCAGCCTGATGTTTTTTCTGGCTTTCTGTAGCTAGCCCAGCCTGGAAAGAGCAAGGAGACAGGTAGACACTCAGAACACACAAATCCTAAAATTTCAAGAGTGTACAGCAACTTGCATTTTGATCCTGTGATTCATGATCCTCAGTTTGAATTCTGTATCCAAATAATTTGAAGGTGACCCTTTATCTAAGCCCAATTATCCCCAAAAGCTAATGCCCTCACAGAGGTGGACTAGAACTTGTGTTATGCTGCCCAAACTCCTGCCCAAAAAAAGTCAGAGGAGTGGTTAGAGGGAAGACAGTCAAGATGTAGCTGTAAACAAGCTTCAGCACCTGGATGCTATGAATGCATAGGGATGAAAATAATCCAGCAAAAAGCCATGCTTTTTGAAGATTATTCTAGAGAATTGGCAAGCACGAGATATCCTTGATAGGTACATGGTGGTACAACTAAAATCAAGCACACTGTGCCTTTCAAACAGCAAAATGAAACCATATGACGTAAGTGAAAAGGAGCCTAATTTTGGTGAAATGAAATTACAAGTGCCTCAGAGCCAGAAGAGACCCTGTCCGTTTTTTTGTCTTTCATTCCTGAAGATAACTAGATGAAGATTTTGTAAAAGAACCAATCCATTCACATACTTTGAATGAAGCATTTGCTTGTAATAGGAGCTCTACATTTAAACTGAAAAACTAGGCAAATAATCTTCTTCAAACCTACAGTTTATATATTCCTTTCATTACTTTTTTCTTGTTCTTTACCCTTGCTTTTTCTTTATTTCCTCTTTCTCTCTCCTTCCATTTCCTTTCCTCTTCCATTGCTGTGGTGGTGTTTATGCCACATCCTGAGAATGAGCCCAGTGCTGCTGAAGCAGCCGCCTTCATATGTGGCTTACTAGAGAAGACGTGTGTACAAATAACAGAAAGAGGTAAGAGTCCTACAGAAGGACAGTGCATCCTAAAGCCAGTGGCCAGGAGTTACAGAAACAGCACACAATAGGAAAGAGTGGCAATAGAGCCACACGAAGAGCTAGTGATGGCTCAGGAACCCCTCCTGAGCTACCTGAGCTTCAGATGCCTACAGGCAAAAAACCACAGGTAACCTGAGCCATCTGTGGGAAAATGGATGCACTTCGAGATTATATTACGTGAAATAAATCAGACATACAAGCTCAAGTATCACAAGGCTGAATGTGAAATATAAAGAGCAAAATAAAAGATAGCAAAAGAGAGAGCGAGAGGAGGGAGAGAGAAGAAAAAGAAGAGGAAGCAGAGAAGAAGGGGAAGGAGGAGGAGGAGAGAGGCAGACAGAGACAGAGAATCACTGAGATATCCTTAGCAAAAGCAAAGTGGATCAAGAGAGTAAGGAGGAAGGGAAGGGGATGAAAAAGGAATTAGCATGTGTATGCATGTGTACCAACTCCCTAAAAGGAGTGTAATCATTATGTACTGTACACTTGCACTAATATCAATATAAAAATTGAAAAAACAGGGCTGGGGATTTAGCTCAGCAGCATATGCACCTGCTTGGCAAGCACGCAGTCATGAGTTTGATCCCCAGTACCAAAAAAAAATTTTTTTTGAAAAAATACTACATACTACATACTACTAAAAACTACAGGTAACTCTATCTTGTAGGAGTTCTGAGAGGATTAAATTATATAATAATACATGGATATAAAAAGTTACTGAAATTGAAGTTGGGAACCAAGTCTTGGAAATAACATTAGATATTGTGATTATTATGACTAGTGTTCAAGATTTAACAAGATATAAATCACTCTCACAGAAAAAATACTCAAAAAGCTGTAGTTATTAATACTATCATTATTATTCTTACTCTATCTTAGTTTTGATTATTTTGTTTTGAGACATGTTCTCATTATGTTGCCCAGGTTGGCCTTGAGCTCTCGATCCCACTGCTTCAACATCCTAATTGCTGGGATGACAGGCGTTGCTACTGTCTCTTTGCTGGGCACCTGTGGACCTCACTGGAAAGCCTGCTGTACTCCTGACTCAGAGGTGGCCACTGCTTATGCTAGGTTTTAGATTTCACTCTGTCTATCATGGGACACAGCCATGGCTCAGTCATACCCCTGCTCTCTTTTATTGTTCATGCCACAACTGAAATTTGAGGGAAAATTTCCCTCAAATACACCTTGTTATTTTTCATTTCCATGTCTTCTCATTTGCAACGCGTGCCTAGAAGCCTGCTCACACTTTGGTTTGTCTGGTTCTCCTGTTTATCTTTTATGGATCAGCACAAATGCCTTCTTTCTCACGGAGTTTGCTACTCTTGTATCTACTTACACTATTCATCTCACTTTCATGGTAATAAATCAACAAATTTCTAAGTGTTTTCTGGGGACTAGGTACTAAGCTGAATATAAAGAGAACTTTGATAAGACCCTTATCTTTCAGGAATAGAAAAGCAGGTTAGCAAACCAATGAGAATAAGTGATAAGAGCTGGAACTGTGTTGTAAAGGACAAGTCAAGTCATTAAGGTGACCTGAAGAACTCCACAAGGAGAAATGATAGGAACTATGTCTTACAGGCTATCAGGAACCACTGGAGGATCTGGGTTGGGAAGTAACAGTCTTGCTTTATGCAATAGAGTATCATTTTCACTTCTCTGAGAAAAACAGACTAGTAGGAGAAAAATCAGGTGAGAAGAACGGACATCTAGTCACAACTACCCGGAGTATTATCTAGTACTGTAGCACACATACACACATGCATGGGCACACGTGCATCTGTACCATGCCAGGCTGCACACTGAGAACATAAACTCTCACTCGGGAGTCTACAAATCTTCTAGATCCTGGGTGCAGGCCGATGTGACAGAATGGGCTCGTCAACATGTAAGAATATTCATGACCCTACCAATACTGTGTCAACTTACCAGTTTTCCAGTAACACTCTGACCGCCTTCATTCAGCCAAAATCCAGGAAGCATGGCTGAGAAATAAGGCCCCCATACACCTGGTACAAAAATTGGGTCTTTGCTGATCTGAAAAGAAAGAAGTAAAGTGTGTGAAAACATTGACTTTCAGGGCTGGAGAAAGCTTTATCTTTCCCTAACTTATGTTTCCACGGTCAGGGAATTCAGCTTCTTGTGGATACCTTCCATGATGGGGAAATCATTCTCAGGGAAGATCATGGCTCCATCTTTGGAAACCTTTCTGATGAAACCATTTAGATGTCAAGGTAGAAAACATGATCATTATAGAGAGCAACTGGTGAAACATGTCTTTGTTGACCAATTCTCTGTGGCAGAACTGCTGCAAAACTGATCTCTATTCTCTATCTTTTCTATACTCACAATGAGATGTTCAGCTCTTTCCACTGAGAGGTGGGTCTATCTCCCAACCTCTTGGATTTGAGAAGCTTGTGACCTGTTTACCAAGGAAGAAGTAACTCTGTCCAGTGTTCTAGGCCTAGTCCTGCCGCAAGGGTTCTTACCCTATCCCTTGTGCTGCTTCTCTGCCATGGCCATAAGTTATGCCTTGAATGAGAAATATGATCAGCCCAGTCATCTAAGATGATATACTAAATACAGGAGCAAGGTCAGACAAGACCAGCAAGTCCACCCTGCTGGCCAGCAAGTGACTGTCCCAGGGTATTGGAATCACTCAGCCTACCAAGAGGCTTGTGAGCAAAAATACATGTCTACTATAATGTGTGACTAAGACTTACTGTATTTTACCTAGCATTTTTGTGGCAAAAGACAACTGATACTTTTTTTTTCTTTTTAAAAATACTTCTGGCCATGTTGGAACTTAGGGTGCTGAGCAAACCAACAACCAGCCTGCCGAGAGAGACCCTGGCACCTCGGGACCTGCACCATGCGGTGACTCGGGGTTCCAGGAGAACAAGGAGTTCCTTCCCTCTCTAGGGGCCGGCTGTGAGTGTGGCAGACTTTCAGTGGCCAAAGGAGAGATACCCTGGTGCCTTGGGACCCGCACCATGTAGTTGGCTCAGGGTGCTGGGAGAACAAGGAGCTCCTCCCCTCTCTGGTGTGCGGGCTAAGAATCAAACATCTCATGTCGTCCTGTCCCCCATCCCATGTCCTGTTCCCCCCCATCCCCCCGCTTAGCAAGTGGGAGCCAGTGAACTACACATCTTGTGAAAAGGTTTGCTATGTTATTTAGTATGAATTCTCCATATGCGAAGATATGGACAACCATTTGTAAGAAAACAAGAGACAATAGGACAGATAGTGAAGATCTCTGGTTGTCTAGCTTTGAAATTTATGCTTTCTTATGTCCCGTTCTGTTCTGTTTTGTTGTGTTTAATTTTACCCCCTCTAAAATAAAATAAAAAAAATAAACAAAAACACTTCCTAGCCAGTTAGCACATTTTTTGAGGGTGGGAACAAAATAATGACTCAGACAGAATTTTCCTTTTAAGAAAAAAAAAGAGTAAGAAAAGCTCTGATGCAGGGAAGAACTCTAATACAGATGTATACACAGACTACGGTTTGATCCACTGAATGATAAAGACAAAACAGAATTTTAAGAAGGCTCTGGGTGCAGAAGTGTATTAAAGAAAAATACAAAGAAGGCCACAGTTTAAATGGGTACCCCAAGGCCCAGTTACCCATAACTAAGTAACCAAATCTTAAGTAGTCATCTTAATTTTCCTGCAATGCTAGTTCCCACAATAAACAAGCACAAAGTGTGAGCTTTATGTTTTCATCAGAATGATTTAATGAACTTAAAATGTAAGTTTCACATCCTTGTCAGCATGACTCAGTGAAATTAAACCAGTAGCTACAGGCAATGAGTTTACACAGTTCTGCCCTCTCCACCCCCCACTAAGAAAAAAAACCCCACTAACAGCCAATCAGCAAATCAGGAACAAGTCAACAACGCTTTCTTTTCCATGCTCTATAAATTGTAGGGTAACTCAACTGCTAAGATTCAGCCTCTCACCACTTGGGTTGAAGTCTTGCTGATCACAATCTGTACTTTTTGAATGACAATAAACTTTTCCATAATGTGTTCTGATTTTACGTTTCACAGGGGAATGATACAGAGGTGGCTTCTTAAAGAAAGGGACAAAAGCTTAGTTTGGGAGTAAGCTAGAAGAAATGGACCAGGCATTTATGAACAAAGCCTCATGGGAGAAGTACTCTCAGCATCTGAGATGCTGCAATGTCCTTAGAGCAGACCACAGTGCCCTTTTAAGGTGAAGGAGATAAACCAGGACAGGTAATGGTGAGCCACACATTCTTTCATTCACAGCGGTATCTGCTTCTCCTCCATTCAGCAGGTATGGCTGCTAAAGTCACATGTTTGGGTGTGGAAAGGTTTATCTGGAGGGTAGGGAGGTATTGAGTCAGGCACACAAGATCTACTCTACCAAGTCTTGAGGCTAAGCAGAAAATCCATTTACTTATACAACAAATATTTATTCAGGTCTTACTATACATGTTTATTACTATGTTAGGTTCTAGAAATAGAGAACTAAATATCCATGATTTTTGCTTGAATGGACTTTACAATCTAGCATAAAGATAGACCTTGTTTATTTGCTCTGATGCCAGTTTAGTCTACTTTCTTTTTCACTAAAATTCTTCAATTCTGTAGTATTTCCAACCTCCAAATGGGAAGGGAGTTTGGAAAAACAAGGAAACAATATAAAAATGTCAATTTTTAACTTTGTCACATAACTTTGTCAATTTATTAAAAAGGAATGGGTATTTAATATATAAAATAAGAAGAACAATCTCAGAGAAATAGGCCTCCAAAGAAAAGTAGTTCAACACATTCATCCTTTTCTTTACTGGTTCAATAGATACTCCCTGAGCTCCTACCATGGTACAGATACCTGGAGAACCTGGAGACACACAGAAAAGAGAACAACCTTGTTCTCTTGGAGGGCATCATTCTGAGGGAGGAGAGCTATGGTGGCCACGTGGGTGTGCCAGCATGGTGCCAGTTCCAGCACTGAAAACCCGTGAGCCCCAGTGAAACTGAGATAGTTACTATAAAACTAGCATTAATCAAACCACCTCACAGCCATGTAACTACAGACCTAAGTGAATAAAACAACACAAAAGGCCTTATAAGAGCATAGAAATGAGATTCTTAATCCAGCCTAGGGGTCAGGGAAAGCTTCAGAGAGTGACATGTGAATTAAGATATAAAACATACACAGAATTTACTCACATGGGTGAGTGTGTTTGTGTGTGCCTGTGCATGTATACATGTGTGTGTGTGTGTGTGTGTGTATGACAGAGTCAGCCACAAGGAGTACACACTAACTGGTCCTCATCTTTGTTAACCTGTCTTTGCCAGTGAAAATTGTGCCACATGCTAACAGTAGAAACTCCTGCCCTAAACTGGAAGCAGTCCATATTTGTAACTGTGTTCATAACTGTGTTTGGACAGATAGACAAACACCCGCCAGGGCCAAATCACCTCATTTTGTGCTCTGCACTCCCTCTTCAAGAACCCTGAGCCCCACCCAACAGAGTGGTCTTGAAGAGGTGGTCTATGTTGTCCACAGTCACAGAGTTATTAAACGGGGCAGGGATTTGAGCTGAGGCAGATGCTGTCCTCAGACCTATCCGCAGGCTCTCTGTTCCCCACAAATTCCTCAGGAAGGACCCACATCTGCCCAGTTCCCCTCCAGGTTCACAGGAAGTGTCTAGTGTCACCCCAGCAAACCTTCACTAGTGCACAGTGGATCTCACTTGGCTCTGTCCACAGCCAATTTTAAGCTGATGCCTTTCTGTGCTCATTCATCTGGCATGGCACATGCTTCCCATCAGACATTCCAAGTGAGGTAAGGAGACAAAGAGAACATCCAATCTTTCCCAAACCCTGTGCTTTCAAAGGAAAAGAGTAACAGTTGGTTTCGAGGAAGAGGGAGTTAGAGAATGCACATTTGTGTATTTATATACTCTTTAATCCTTCGCAGTAAACCTAAATATTTGAAAATATTTTGGTGAAAGCTCCTCCCAGGCTGATGGCTATCTTGGCCTGGAGGCTACTCTAAGATCCAAAAAGAGAGAGCTTATTGCACAACAATGAGACAGTTTATTCCATGTCAAATACCAAATAAACATTTGCTCTAGTGAAACTGAGACCTGCATGATGGAACACTCAAGTGACTGAACAACCACAGCTCAAAGTAACCAGAGCTAGGAAGGAGGTTTTATATTTGCCCTTGGTCTTATTTTAGTCAGCCTCTTTAATTATAATACAAAAGTAGAGTGTATCATATTTTCAGATGCTAAAACCTGAAAGGATAGCTTATTATGTGACATGTCCCACTCAAATTCAAAACTACCTCAGAAAGCTAGAGCAGTAAGCAAAACTGAATAAGAAATTGGTTAATTTTTTAAGTAAAAATCTATTTTATTTCCATATACTGGCAAATTATAATTTGAAAATGAAATTAGGAAAGCAATTCTATTTACAATCATATCAAAAGAAGGTATAGAAGTATTAATTTAACAAAATCAATACAGAACTTATACTGTAAAAACTGTAAGATGCTTTAGAGAAAATTAAAATCAAACATTGAAAAAAAATCCATGCTCAGTGTGACAGTTGAAATGGATTGTCAACTTGACAGGCCCAGGAATCTTCCAGGAGATTAATAAAGCACACTGTTGGGTGTACCTGGGTGGGTTACAGGGGCACAGCTTTGGGGTCTATGTCTGTTCCTTGCCTCTTCTCCTTCCCCTGTTGTGTTTTTAGGCCAACATGAACTAAGCATCTTTATTTTGTGACATCCTTCCACCTAGAGTTCTTGCCTGGAGTCAGCTGATCATAGACTGAATCCCCTGAAACCACTCGCCAAATCAATCCTTTACTCCTTTATGTTCTGTATATTAGGAATTGTATCTTAGCAATGGGAAAGCTGACTAAAACATTCATGAATGAGAGATGATATTTTTAAGATGTCAATGATTCACTAAATTATCTACAGATTCAATGAAATCCCTATCAGAATTTCACATAGCTTTTTTGTAGAAACTAACTGGTTGATTCTAAAATCCATATGGGATTGTAAGGTCCTATATTAACAAAAACAATTTGAAAGTAAACAGTATAGTGAAAACATACTAGCAATATCCTCTTCTACAGGATGGGTAGTGAGTATATAGGTATTCATTTTTGGATGACTAAAATTATAGTTAGACATTTGGCATACTTTTTAATTGTGTGTGATATAAATAAAATTATATAAACCCCTAATATAACAAAATATTTGGTGTATATTGTATGCCAGGAACTGAGACCAACAACAATATTGTAAAAGTAATAATGTAAAATAACAATGGTGATGATGATGATAATGCATGGTCCCAAAATTACAATAAAAAGTGTCAACTGCTACAGTAAGGTTGAAAAGAAATCTGGCAGTAGACAAAAGGGAGGTACCACCAGATGCCTGGGGCACTTGTCAGAGGGACTGGGCTCTAACTGAGGAGGCATGTGGCCTGGGGAGGGGAAGCAGATATCTCAGGCAGCACAGACTCAGCATCATGGAGCTGTAATTTCATAAGGGCTCAAAGTTCTATATTCTACTTCAAATAAAAGGTGATATAGTTTAAAGGATACATATAGTTCTGTATCCAGGGATGCTAGTGCTTCTCACAAATGCAACTTTTAAAAAAGCTGTGTGTCTTAGTTACTTTTATTGTTGCTGAGACAGAATACCTGATGCCCAAAGTTGGGAAAGGAAAGGTTTATTTCTTACAGTTTTTGGAGGTTTCAGTCCATACTCAGTTGGCTCCAAGGCAGGGTGGCATGGCGGGGCTGCAGTTCATGGCGGCTGCAAACAGCAAGGCGGAAACCGGCAAGAGAGACACACCTTCTTCCTGCCATTACATCACATCCTGGCTCCACCCCCTAGGAGGGTGTAGCACTGACACCACCAATCCAAGCACTAGACAATGAACCAGTCACAAATGCACAGTGCAAATACATGAGGCCTGGGGGCCACCGACATAAACCATGACACCGAGCTTGTGCAAAACCCTTAGTGAAATGACCTTCTATGTCAGATAACAATAACATAAATAGAAAATACTAAGACTAGTAATTTCTAAAAATGATTGTGCATTTATCAAACTTTTCTAGGTTCTTTACATACATTATCACATTTACTACTCATGAGGATCTAATGAAGAGCTTCTATTATTATATATAAATTCACAAATAAAAAAAATCTAGGCGGTAGGGAGTCAAATAGTCAGTAAATGGAAGAGGAGTAATTTCAGGGGCCAAATAATTTCCTTTCTAAACCTCATTCCTCTCATCTACAACCTAACTAGACTGTCCCAGAGTTGTTTAATATTTCTTATCTTTAAGATTTTCTAAGATTCTAAGAAGTCGAGTTGTTCCATCTCACTAGTCAATTAGAACTCTCCAGCAAGCTATTCTAACAAAGACTGTGACTAGGGTTTGTGTGATCTGAGCTTTCTCTGGAGGCTTCCATAAGTACCTGTTCATTCTATCATTTTGCTAATATGTGGCCACGCTTACTGAGAGATTATTTTTTAAGTGACAGCTTCCTGGATTATATGTAACGATTATTCTCAATATCTTACATTAGCTCAGTAAATATTCAGTAAATATCTGTTGGATGCATGCTGAACTCAAACTACTGTCCTAAGCATGAGAAGACAAGGGAGCCTGGGCTTCAGTGCTATGTGATGAAAAGAAACCTTGTCTTTCTAAGGCTTACAATCTGGCAGGAGTCGGAGATCAGATGGGCTGGGGGATCACTCAGTATTAGTGACTTGTGAGCACACACATGCATTCAGACTTAGAGTTTCTCTGACAGTATGGAAAGTCAAAGGTACCGAGCCTGAGCACAGCAGGTGACATAGAACAAAGAGGATAAATAAACTGTACTGGGATTAGAAGGCTCTTTCCATGGGTTCTTCCTTCTCTTAACGTCTGTGCCCATGCTGGTTCCAGGAGTGTCTGCCACTCACTGAGCTCCATCTAAGGTACTGCTCCCATCCAGTTTCACCGCATGACAAAGCCCAGATGCCTGCTCACACCTCTTTCTGGAAAAAATAACTGGCGCAATGCAAGGAGCTGTTCCAGCTCCATCTGTTCTGCCTTCCCCTGTCATTCTGAGGCTGGCCTGGCCTAAGCCTTTGCCAGGGGCAGGCGCCAGTTGTCCTGGGAAAGAACAGGCGGTTTTGTTTTGAATGTCTCAAGCCAGGTCAGGATTTTTAGAGTAGCTGCAGGCATGTGTGGGGCTGGGTATTTCCGTGGTGGCTCATCTGTCCTTCTAAATGGACCGTACCATCATCTTACCAGAGAAAAACCATTTATACACATTCCTGCTAACTCTCAGATCACTGCTCAGTACTAAAAAGAGCAGAGAAATCTGTTTATAAATGTGGGCTCTTAACATTCACCTCTAGTTTTGCCCTTTTCAAGTTGAATTGCAGTGAGCTATTAACATGTTTGCCTCTTCTATGAACAGGGAAGATAAAGCCATGTCTTATCTCCAAGGCAGTGAGCATGATGAAGTAATGACTGCAGACTTTGCAGTCAGTCAACCCTAGGTTATTATATTAGATCGCTTATTGGCAATATAAGTTCGAGTCTTTCTAAGACTTAGGTATTTCATCTGCAAATAAGGGTAATCTCATCAACCAAGTATGTTTACATCTTGGCTGGTACAATGTGGATAAGCACCTTAGATAAGTGGGTTTCTCCTACCTGGGTCAGTGGAAGTTTGAGTCCAAAACCCTGAGCTCAAGCATGAGCTCTGTGTCTCTGGAAGGCTCTTCCTCCTCTCCCAGATCCTTTCATGTGTTTCTTTTACTTCCTACACTTCCTGGGGCCAGCTTATCCACTCCACATGTGCAATGACAGTTGTTAAGCTGCCCCATTTATGTCCCAAACCCGTTCCTTCCTTCCAAGTTCCACACTGGGTACCTGAGCTGATAGCCAGTCAACATATCCAACATATAACTTGTAGCCTTCTTCCCAAGAGAAACCCTTGCTTTAACACCTGTCTCAGGACATTATGCTTGATTTGTTCACCTCTCTCATTGCATTGCTCTTGGTCAGTACAATGTGTTCTGTCCACTTCGGGTTTCTCCTTATTGCCACTGCGTTAATCCAGTCCCTTGCCTGGATTATTGCCCTAGTGATTTGTTTCTGTGCCTCAAATATTGTCTTCCACCCCATGGCTCTCAATCTCGCTCAAACCATCTATATTTTGGGCCTCTGGAATAATGATTCTTTGATTACTCAAACTTGATCCTGATATTTCCTTACCTTAACTCCTTCAGAAGTTCCCATGACATGTGAGACCTCTCTGATAAGTCTGCTACCTATTTATCTGGCCTAATCACATACGTTATCATTTCTCCTATCCTTGGCCCCATAATTTTTACTACATCAAGCACATCAGGCTGGGCCCTAGCCTTACTAAACAGCTTGAAAGGGCATCATTTTCTTCCTCATCTCTGAGTCTCCATAATTCCTCCAGGACTAGCAGGTACTTCCCGTCACCTTCTCTTGGCTTACTTGGACATGTATTTTTTAAAATTTTATTTTAAAAAGGGAAAAACAAAACAAAACAATACAAGAAAAACAAGAAACAAGAGACATAATAACAAAAACCCCCAAACAAAAACAATATAGGATTTCAAAACAAGGCTGTGGGAACTTAACAAAGGTTGTTATTTTGCGGAAGTTATCTTCAAAACAGTTACTCAGATCACCAGACATAGACATGAAAATTGATCCAACCCTACCGATGCTAACAGTTTTGATCTAAGAACTAATAGAATTAATAGTACAATCATCTTAGCATCTTAGCATCTTAAAGGTATATATACACATTTGTATCTTTTTTTCTTTTCTCTTCCTTCTTTTCTCCTTTTCTTTATGGACATGTCTTTTAAAGAATCCACTCAGGATGAAAAAGATGTGATATTTTTATATAATGGAGTATTACTCAGCTACAAAGAAGGATGATCTTGAGGCCTTCACAGGGAAATGGAGACAACTTGAAAATATCCTCATTGTGAAATAAATAAGAATCATATTTATAAATATTGCATTGTGTCTCTAGTGTAAAAAGTAACAAGAAATGTAGGAGTAAAAAACCTAAAATGTGTAATTGCTACTGTAAAAAAGAGAGGAAAAGAAAGTACTCTAAAGGATATAATTACATGTATGTTTAAGTGTGTAAGATAAATGATCATATTACTGTTTTTGTTAGATCATGGAGCAGAACTGTTAACAGTCTCATTGTTTGAATGTGTACTTTGTATGTTTTAATTTTGTAACTTGAACAACTATTTCCTAGATGACAGTATGTAGGTTATCAAGTAATGATTTCTTAGTGTTTTTTTGTTCTTTTCTTTTTTTCCTTGGAATTCTGTATTGTTGCTACCCTTTTTTCTGTTTTGTTTTGTTTTTTTTCTCTTTAAATAAAATTTATAAAAAATAAATACAGAATCCACTCAATATTATTTATATGGAGATGCCTTTCTTAAACCCTGACTTCTATCATAATGCAAGGTGAATTCCTCCTGTGTCCTCCCTTACATACTTATATTTATGTACTTAGTTACAGATTAACATATAATGTGTAATATGCTTTATAAGACATGCCTACTGTTTCACTAAGATGGCAACGTCACCGACACTAAGAGCAAGCGTAAGAGTTAAAGCATGTCTAAGGAGTAGGGAAGCAGCTCAGGGGTCAGGCATATACTCAGCAAACAGGGCTCTGGGCTCCACCTCCAGGACCAAAGCAAAGTCATAGTCAATAAACTATAGGGTGACATTAAAGTTCAAGATTGCCAAATTTTTTTCTCTTCTGTTTGGAAGTTTCCAAAAGGGTAAGACTCCTCCAATGAAGAGCCGGCCCTTCTTAGAAACTTAATCTCTTTTTCTCAGTCTAAGCAAAACGAGAACATATGAAACCTGTCCACAGATATCTTCTGGAGCTTAGCAGTTTGAACATGGAGTGATGACACTGAGCAGGTCTGTTACCCAACCAAATGATCCCCAAATTGGGGATGGAAGGAAGGTACCAAATGTTGCCTGCAATACCCTAAACTATTTGCAAAGTATTTTGGACTTTCAAACCCTGAATTCTTCACTCTATCATTTTGAAACCCATAGGTGATCACAATAGAAATATAAGCCATATGTTTGTAATTTACTAATACTTAACACACCCAAACTTGCTTCACAAGAGACTGAAGAACCAGCAGAAATGGGGGCCCTTCCAAAGGTTTCCCAGACCTTTTCACCCTGTAGACAAGAAGCATTTGGTCTCCTGTGTACAAATGTCTGACTGGCTTCAGTGAGTTTAGCCCGACTTTCAGCTTTGAGAGCTCGAGCTGTGTGACTCTGAGAACATAAAATCACACTGTGCATCTTTTTCACAACTCAAACAGTCTGTGATATGTAAATAATTATTAGTCTCTCTGTGGACATGGTTGAGGAGGCAGTCAAGTGGGACAGGGCAAGACAGGGAGAGAGCTAAGCAGGAGGTGGTAGGATGCTTTGTCCACACAGAATGTACCACAGAGAGTCTTGACTCTATTGCTCCAATGTCACTCTGCAAGTCAGATCCACAGTGTTAGAATCAAGTCTCTGTTTCAGTTAAATACTCCAGGGACAAGCATAGCATAACACTAATTATTAAGAGGTTCTAAAATATGGTCAAACCAATGATTTCCCTTGCTTTGAAACTGGCTGTTAGGAAAAACAACTCCCTTTTACTGGTTGCAGGGTTCTATGAAAAGGACGCCCGGGCAGCCTCCAAGCCAAGGCTGACCAGCAGGTGCAGACACCTGGAGATGGCATGGCCTTGCTCTTGCTGCAAGGGCTTGGCCCTTAGCTACGCAGTGTTCCTAAATGCTGATGTGTGGCACTTTCTCCTCTCACACTGGTCTTCATTAGTTTCTGAGTTTCTCTTGCTATGACCCTTTTCTCTGATACCAGTATCTGGCCTCAGAAATCACTGCATGGGTCTGGCCACAGACTTGGATTTTCTGGCTTAATCCTCAATGATCTGTCTTAACTTGCTGAGTAACCTTGGCCTTTGGGGTCTTCATCTGGAATATGAGGCAACCATGACTACCCTTACAGATTCACATAGAGTAAATGTGGTACAGTCTATTACAGGTCTTAGTTCAGTGCTGGGTACATTCAGTGACCCAGGAAATTGTGTTAATACCATCTCCTCCATACTAGTCAAAGTGTATTTCCTATTTATGGACTGAAGCTCAAGTAGGAGCTTGATTTTTAACATAGCTGACACTACCTAGACTAGATTATAAAATAGGGTACAGAAGTTTCACTGGCTTCAGAGAAGACAGAATAAACACAACTACTCGGGTTACTTTCTACTTGTAAGACCTGCTGTGAGGAATAAGTACACTTGAAGGCTTTACTTTGTTGACAGCATGTTGTATGAAACCATCAAGAAAGCTCTCGCTGATTTATATCAATGCATCTTTTAAGTAAAGCCAGAAGTTCTATGCACAGTCTTTTGGAAGCCTTTCCCAAAAAGAACTACTCCTTCTCTAGCTCAGGGTCAGAGGAATTCAGGACACTTCCATGGAGGTCTAGACCTAAAGAATTCTAACATCCAGAACTCTCCCTTCAATTTTGGCCTAATGCAAGATGAGAAAGCCAAAAAGTCTAGGCAAAGGAAATCAAAATTGCGCACAGACACATGGAGCAACTTCCCTACATGACTACAAAAGTATTATGAACTGAGAAAGGTTCACGGCTATCTGCTAAGGTGACTAGCAGGAAGGAGTTTATCCAATATGTCTTCCCTATTAAAAAGAAAATTGATGACAGCTTAAAAAAATAGCGATGATTGGGTAAGAAGAGGTTAATAGAAAGTAGAAGGTCGAGAGAGCATGAAACTCAGCATTCTTTGGCTACCTAATATATCACCAGAGACAGCACATATGTTATACCTGTGCCGTCTGTCCATGGCTGACAACTAATCCCAGCCTCCCTTCCTGCCAGGTCTGGGAGAAGCCTCTGAACCCTCTACAGGCCAGTGTGTGCAGGAGCCACTGAGATTCCTAAGTGCCATGCAAGAAGCTCCTCTACCATTTTGAGGTGAGTTACTCTCACATATGTCCTCCCATTAGGATAAGTCACACCCAATTTTGATAAAGTAAAATGAGACTCAGAAAATTAACCTAGGCTCTTTCCTGATTTACAATTAGGGCAGAACCAGGATTCTGACCTGAATCTAACTCAAGAGAATGTGCTTTCCTGAGATACTTTTCTGAAGAAAAATGCAGAAAAAAGGAGAGGTAGGGACACTACAGACACATAGCACCTTTTTCCAGATTTGGTCTGGAACCAGCCCAGCTCCTTCCTGGCCCTAAGTAGAATATGTTCCTTAGTGAACTCCATGACAATGAAGGAAGGGATTTCTATCACGAAAAGAAAAAAAAAAGTCACACATTCTCCTGCTATCTTTTTCTATTTCTCTATATTCCACAGCAGTACTATGAGAATGTTAAGTGAAACTTAGGTTAAAAGATCTTTAACAATTGGTTTTCTATTTAAATGAGTTCTTATGTAAGATAAATCGTTTAAAATGCAGAGGCAAGAGGAACTCCAAAGAAGAAAGTGCTTAGAGAGAAAGCTGATCTGGGATGGCTTACCCTCTGGCTGCGCTCTATAAAAAATCATACTAATATGTAAGGTATGCAAACACTGTAGAACAATCAGAAACAAATGAAATGATGGCTTCAGAGTAACAGGATTCAGCTGTGGGTGATGGCCAGGAGGCGGCTTTTGTTATGAATAGATCATCTGGATGTGAAGCAGGCCTTATTTTAACCCTTGCAGTAGGCCATCCAGGTTATGAGAATGTATCTGGGGCCCATCTGGACTTCTTTAGTAGAAAAGAAAAAGGAAGAAAAGCAACTCTCTATAAAATGTATGAAACAACACAGGGCACAGTTATAGTCCTGAAAGAGTAGTTTAAATAGAAATAGTATAAATTTATAATGTATTTAGTTTCTAAGCCAATGATAATTATAGTCAATCTTATTTTTTAATAAAAGGCATTGCAAATGACCATGAAGAAGGGGAAGGAAGGCAATTAACATTTGCAAAGCAGATACTATGCATTGTTTGTTTCATACTTCTCACCTGTAACCTTTATGATAATCCTGCCATTTCAGTTTACAGATGGAAAAGCTGTGCCATTCCAGAGCTCAAAGATTTGTTCCTGGCCAGATGGGTGTGGAGTAGTAGGATGGAACTGGAGCTCATCTGCCTGACTACATGTTCTTCTTACTGTACCTGATTACAATTCTGCATTAATCACCTCTCTTGTTCCTGAGACAAAATATCCCATACCCAAAGTCAAGGAAGGAAAGGTTTATTTAGCTCACAGTTTGTAGTGGATTCAGTCCACCCTGGCTCCAAGGAAGGGTGGCACATGGCAAAGGAGGAACAGCTCATGGCAGCAGAAGACAACAAAAGCAACAACAGATCTTAACAGTATCTTTCTGCCCATTTTATACTCTATTCAGGCTACTGGGACTAGGCTGGTGCCAAAGCAATCAGTGGACTGATTTAGTAGTCACATACCCTTTATCCCAGTATCACGCATTCCAGATTCACCCACCTCTGAAAAAGCCCCATCTAAGATTGCATGAGGCTTTGGGGGGGTATCTAGACACAAACCATAACACTCTCAGTTTCTTGGGAAACAAAAATGACAGGAATATAAGGATCTTGATGGAGCCAGCCCTTCCACTCCACAAACATTTTAGCTTTTGCTGTGAGTGTACAGAGGTAGGGCATGGATCCCTAAAAAAGGCCAGGATATATTCTCAGTAAGCAAACTAATTCCCATTACCAGGTACCTCACCTCTCTTCTCTTTCTCTACTCATCCTGTGCAGAGATGAGATTAAAAAGAGATTGGCTCTCAGCATCAGCCTGGTTTCTGAAATGTGCGAATTTTGGCATAACCCTTTGTGCATTGATACTGTGTGTGTGGTGTGGGTTTATTTGACATTGGCCTTGCAATCTGAGAATCTGGGTCTCACCTGAAACAGATGTCAGGGTCTGGAGTAGGAGCTATTTTTCCACTTCACTGCCTGATTTGTGGGGTCATAACTCAGCACTCAGCTCCAGCAGGAGGGAATAACCATCCACACCTCCCTCTGGATGTCCAGAGAAGGGACAGCTGTGGACTGAGTCATAGGGGCTGGGGAGACTGTGATCTTAGCATGAAGAAAGGTATCTAGGGGAACTGGTGCTAGGATTCACAGCTCTGTGGAGCCAGCTTCAAGAATGTGTTGAAGCCTGGTTCTTCTTGCATTAGATAGAAAAGACTGTTTTCCTTACAGTGTGTTTGAGAAAATTAAAGGGAAGGGTAGGGAAGGTCCAACATACTGCCTGCACACAGTAAATAACCAACAAGTGAGCAATGATGACTTCATTTTTCCATAATCTAACCTTCTAAGCGAGGAGATGCTCACCTTTTCTTCAGGTGACAGTAGAGACTGGTCTGGTTAATCTAGATAAAAGGCAAACAATGAAGCTGGCAGTAGAGGGGAAGGAATCGCTGGAGTCATAGGTTTGAGTGGAAGAAATCTAGGTTGCATTTTTCATGGTAGACCACAAGGCCTGCAAATTTTCATTCTGTGTCCCCAATAGGTTGATGGTAAAAAGATATCTGATGCTTATACTTTAAGTGTCTGCATTAACTGAGGCTCTGCAAACATCTGTCCATTTACACAATAGCTACCTCCTAGGACTGCAAACTGAGATCTTGTATGCAAGGCACTTGAGTTGGTTTCTAACACAGAACAGGTGCCCCATGGCAGGAAGAAGTATCTGGTGCAAGATTGTGCAGAAAAGAGACACTTTACACACTGCTTCAACAGTGTTCTGCCTGCCCAAAGCTCCTTCTGCATCTTTTACATACACTAATTGCAAACACAAAAGGATAAGCGTTCAGTACTCCTGGGCTCAGTCCTGATCCTGAAAACAAGGCTAGAGCTGGAGACTGACCAGGCCCTAATCGAACCATTAATTTCTCAATGAATCTGATATGGAATTTAGGCTACAGGAGTAAAGGCAGGACCATGAGCACACTCAAAGGGAGATTCAAACCAGGGCCCTCCTTAGTGACTGCTGGCTGCTAAGCAGATGTGACAGGGGTAGAGCTGGGTCAGTTCAGCATGAGGGGCTCATGCAGATGGCCTGACACTGCTGTTCAAGCCACCATCACCTGAAAGTTCCCACAATCGAAGGTGCATGTGCTGCACAGGGCAAAGATGCATGTTAAAACCAGCCAAAGAAGACAAAAAAGCATACTGTTAGGCATAAAGGCTGATGATAGGGTTGACTTAGTTACAGCCCTCTGACTGCCACATAGTTTAAAAGCTCAACTCAGGTAGAAAGTGTGCTGTATGTAGTTCCTCTTCTCTCTCTCTCTCCGGTTTTTTTTTCTTCTGAGGGGTTCTACCACTAAACCACACCACCAGCCCTGGAATATAGAATCTTTTTGTGTTTGTTTTTGGTTTTTTTGAGATAGGGTCTTGCTTTGTAGTGTAGGCTAGCTTCCAACTCACAGTGATCCTTCTTCTTCAGCCTCCTGAGTGCTGGCTGGGATGATAGGCACTAACACCACACTTTGGTTCCTGAATATTTTTTTAAAAGCCCTATAAAAATATTTCACATACTTACCCCTGTCTTTCTTTTGCTCTTAACTAACCTCTAGAGTTCTGCTAGAGAACTCCTCTGTCCACTCATCCTCCCTTCATCTGCCAATCACATTTTACCATCCACCCCTCCGCCTTCCTTTGTTACCTACACATGCCTACCCACCCTTTTCCCCATAATCCAAGCTACCAAGGCCAAAGACAACCCTTACAGCCTTCAAATTAAGAAAATCATTGTGAAGAATCAAACTCAAACATAAATAATAAAAACATTAAAGTTCTAAAAGGAGATGGGGGGGTCCCAGCTGAGAATTACATTCCCCTTCAGTGACAACTTCAGAAGAGGTGATTTGCTGTGTGGATTTCTCTCCTGGATACCAGCAGCACAGGATGCTGACACAAGAGCTCCCTCATGGTGCTCCGTACGGTAAGGAGATTCCTTACTGCAAGTTGTCACTGATGAGTTGTTTGTGTGACTGCTAGAGACTGATTTACAGAGTCCTATGAGAGCCTATCCTCATCTTGCTCAGTTTGGTCAGCAGCAGGAACCTGTGTATTTTTCATGATCCAGTCAGACCTGAAAACCCCAGGATCTTTCAAGTTGTTCTTAGTCAGTTCTTTGGGGGAGAGACAAACAGGCTGAAGCTTCCTGCTACCTTGAGATGCAGCTGTGTGTTGAACTCTGTGTGAAAGATGACAGGTACTGTATTACTCCATGAGTCCACCTCCTCCACACTGGGAATCACCAGATGACATCTCCACAGGAGAGCTCATAGCAATGACGTCCACCACTGTCCTTGACACATTCCTGCCCTGTGGGGACTGTACATTTGGACACAGACATAGGCCACCTCCTGTGGCTCTGGTGATCTCCCTGCATTCATTCCAAACTGGTATGTGCTTACTCTAACACATTTGAGGCAAACCCCTGGATTAGCCACATTTTTATAAAGGAGCGTAAGAGATACTGACTCTCCTCCTATGGCGATATCTTCAACAAAGGACATAAAGGCCACACTAACGTCTGGGTTTTCACAGTCATAACAGGCACCAAGTGCTGCTTATTAAGTTGCAGCTGGTCCTGTTTGGGAAGAAGGCACAGTCAGCTGGGTTAAGATGAGAGCCAAGTATATCCTTGTGAGTGGTGCCCAAGAAGCTGAACCTCTGCATCAGCTTAGGGGTTGAGGTCCACCTAAGCCCTCCATTGTAGGCCTAGACACTCACTTCCTGGCTCCCAGGAACCTGGAGGGGAGACTGGGACACCATCCCCTTGTGGTAGACCCAGACTTCAGAAGCCTCAAAGGGGTGGATTCAGGCACTCACTCTCGCTTGAAGCCCTCTCATCCCTCTCCCAGCACTGTTCTCTTTAAGCCCGTTTATAACCTGCTGAAGAGTGGGATTTTTTTTTTTTTTAAGACAATGAGAAAAAAAAAATCCTCATTCGTATTTTGGCTGCTTTGTAGCTAGAAGTTCCCCACTCCCTGCCAACACCCTAAAGCACCTATTCAGGTTATCAGGGCAAATGTACACAGTGATTTACTTTGATTTATTTCAATCCACAAGTAAATGTAGAAGGTATGATCACTGTCTGCTCTGCTGCTTGACAGCTCTGTCGGCACCCACTGCATAAATGTTCCCCACAGAACTGGCCCTCCAGAGTGTCCAAACTCTAGGTCCATTATATGGTGTACCAAGAAATCACTATCTGTGGTTTCTTCTCTTTGCTAAGTCAGAAATTCTACACAAAGGAAAAGAGGCTTGACCTCAATTATATTTTTCCAGAAAGTCTTTCACGTCTTATCTCATATTCATTTACTCTTCCTCGAATTCATTTCCTCACTGTCTTCTGCTTTCCCATGTTTTGAATGTACAACATCTACTTTGACTTTGGTCTTTTAAACAACCTAAACACCCAAGGCCCAAAGCCAACATATACACAGTGAACCTTAGACATTTCAAAGGGTAAGGAGCACCTGCCAGCTGCTCCAGACCTGCCTGTGTCCCGATTCAGGGAAAAGTTGGCAGAGGTTCTTCATCTCTCCTCTCACTCATGTTGTCTCAGCATGTACTAGAATGTAAGTTTCCATCACTTGACTCTCTGTGGAACCTTTGGCATAGCGACACTCTATCCATGAGCTCTCCTGCTCTGGAGGTTTGGTGAGGATGGTCATCCAAACAGACTTTGATGAAGATGCCACCTGGTACTAATACCCTGTAGAAGGGGATCTGCACTTTGGCCAAAGGCAAAAGTGCTTTTCCACTAAGCAAAATAGTCTCATATGAAACATGTGCCCATTCAACTACCCTCCCTATGCCTATCAGAGGTCTTCCATGGACAGACCAGCAGGCTATCTATCACTGGAAACTCCAAAAGGTTCACATTACTGGTATAGATGGTTTCCATACAGCTTTCAGGGTCAATA
This sequence comes from Dolichotis patagonum, assembly GCA_004027295.1. NCBI lineage: Eukaryota > Metazoa > Chordata > Mammalia > Rodentia > Caviidae > Dolichotis > Dolichotis patagonum. The sequence continues at coordinate 24,828 of PVJX010021231.1, forward strand.
GTTCAATCAATCCTTGAGACAATTCAAAGTGAGAAAGATCTTAGTTTTTACATGAACAATTGTCCGTGAAAAGTCAAATGAATCACTTGCAGTGTAGAAACTAAGACCCTTCTTTTTACTTCTAAGAACAATGCATTTCCTGTTGACACAATATTGAGAAGAAACATGTCAGATTTAGGAAAGTAAGAAATTTCATTGTTATGTCCCTGAAACAATCATCTTGAACTCTCCTGTAGGATGATGCATCAGAGAGAGGCTTTGATTTTGGGAAGGACGTGCTTAGTCAGTCATGCACATGGAAACACTTTTGAGGAGGCCCCTACCAATTCTATGCCTGCCCTCCCTTGCCCTTCAGGACAGCACCTGAGCACCAGAGACACCAGTATGTATTTGTAGTGCTATGGCACGGTGGGATCCTTGGACTCCTCAAGCATGGAGAACCTTCAGTGTATCTTCAAGATCCCCCCAAAATACAAGCATTCAGCATCACTTCATCTCCAGCATTCATCTTTTTGCACACTTGAATCAGGTGAGTGACTGTTCCATTCAAGATTCACAAAAAGCCAACTCAGTGTCAGGACTAGTATAAAGCACTAGATATGGCAATGAATAATCCCTGATACCTGCAATAGAGGAATTTGCAGCTATGTGATCAAGAAAGATATAAACATAACTATTAACAAGAGTGGAGGAGCACATGCTGTGATAGAGCTTTGTACCGCTTAACAGATATTCCAACTAACAGTCCGAAAGCTCCCAGGAAAGGAATGTTAGATGTCTGAGCTAAGATGTGACACTTAAGACATGAGTCAGCCTGGAGGAGCAAGTGGGGAAGGGTATGGCAGGAGGAAGAAGGAGGAGTATAGTGTGTGCTCTACTTACCAGCTGGAGGAAACAGACAGTGATGGGAATGGTGGGACCTGGGTGTAGAGTGCTCAGTGTAAGCCATGCTGTGCAATGGATCAGCAGACTTATAGAGGATTTAAAAGCCAGTACTTTAAGGGCAATGGAAAGAAGGAAGGACATCACCCAAGGCCTTCAGTCTCTCTCTTGGTTTGTCATCTGCAAATAAGATGATCTTTAAAATTCCTTTTGGATTGGATAAAAAAAGATATGATATTTTTATGCAGTGGAATACTACTCAGCTATAAAGAAGGATTGCATGAGGATTTTGAAGGTAAATGGATGAGACTTGAGACCATATTCATAAGTGAAATAAATCAGACTCACATGTGTAAATACCATACTGTCTCCCTAGTATAAGAGGAGGCCAAGGATTTAGCTCAGCAGCATAAGCGCCTGCTTGGCAAGCACAAGGTCATGAGTTCAATCCCCATTACCAAAAAAAAAAAAAAAAAAAAACATAATGAGTAAATAAGATCCAAAATCTATATAGATATTGTTAAAGGGTAGGAAACTGTTCAAAGAGGAAAACTGGAAAATTAACTGGGGTAGGGGAAAGGAGAAAAAGAAGGGAAAAAGAAAAAGATACAAATTTGTTTATATATACATAAAATAGCCAAGATGATTGTACTACTAATTCCATTAGTTCTTGTAAAAGAACAGTTAATACTCATATAATTAGATCAAATTGTATGTCTATATCTGGTAATCTAAGCAATTCTTGAAGATACTAATACGCAATATTACAACCATTGTTAAATTCCTATCATCTTGTTTTGAAAGCATATATTGTTATTGTTTTGGGTTTTTGTTGTTCTTTGTATGTTTCTTGCTTTTCTGTTTTCTAATTTTAAAAAATTAATTTAAAATTTAATTTTAAAATTAATGTAATTTTTTAAAAAATTAAAAAAATAAAATTCCTTCTAGATCTCCCAATCTGATGGTCATCAAATACATCATCATAGTTATAGCATTATTTTTCATGTTTCAAAAGTTTGTAGTTAAACATAATAAATAGGTATCTAAAAGATCATTCAAGTTTTAATAAGAAGTGATTTGAGTTTACAGGTCTTTTACTTACTAAACACATACTAGGCAACTCAACTAATAATTCAGGGAGAACAGAGTATATTAGGGTCCCTATCAGGATTAAATGCAAATACTTTCAAAATACTTCTACCATTGTGGTAATTCAACAAGTGTCTGCTGACTATTAATTGGATAGGGCAGAGTGTGGATTAATATATTTTTTCTATTTTTATAGTATGTTTATCACATACCAGGCTTTGGGCATGTGGCAATTTATGAGCCACAGTTAGAGGCCCCCAGAGCTCAAGCTCTGGTGGCAGAGATACACAATTCATATATTTTTTTCAAATGAAATATTGTAAGTATAATAGACATAGGAATAAAATGCTACAATAACAATGAGGAAGAGGAGACTATTTTTGCGTGAGTTCATGGGTTGGGTCTCAGGCTAAGTCAGAGAAGTTACTTAAATTGGTGACCGATAGTTCATAAATGAGCTGTTTAAGATACCATCTGATATTTCTCAATAGAAGTTGTAAGGTAATTTGATCTCCAGGCCCAATATTATCTAATAACGAAGTTCTCAAATAGGAATCTTTACGAATTTAGTAAATCTTAATAAGACACTGCCCCCAACAAATGGTTTCAGAGAATATAAGTGTGGAGGATAAAAAAAAAGAAATGAGGAAAAGCACTAGCTCTTCTGTAAGTTTTTAATTTTTCTAAGTTTTGTCATAGAATATGACTGTCTTAGCCAAGAACATACTGGGGATTTTACTAGTGAGACACAGAAGGTGACGGACAAGCCTAATTTCCCAAACAGCTGCAAGAGAAGACATAAACTGACCCCATGGGTTCAACAGCCCAATGCCATTCCATCCACGTAAAATCAGATGAAAAGTGTTACTTAACACCACCATCCAGTCCTGGAAAAGCCACTCAGAGAAAGAGCTGGTTTTTTCCCTTAATCAGCAAATGAAATGTGCTCAGAGTGAGTGACATGTAATATGTGCCTGGGACCTTCTGATGATGAAAAGCAGGAAAAAGAGAAGGAAAAACAGTTGTGGTGGGATTGAGACACTGAAATTTCCAGATTAAGAGTTTATTCTGTTGAGTGGAGTTTTAAGACTGCTACTTTATTTACCTTTATTCGACATAAGCGGGATCTGCAGTAGATGAGTCTGTCATCTCCAAAACATAAAAATCAAGAAAGAGGATGACTCTGAGAGGCAGCATACTGTACTGGTTAAAGAATGTAATCAATGAACTTGATTACAATGCAATATAATCAATGCTGAGTTCTGAGGAAACAGAATGAAACCTGACTCTAGCAGTGCCACAGAAGAGACCAAGTGGAACTGGAGTCTCAGAGGATGCATAGGATTTCAACAGGCTCAGTTGGGGCCAGAGGGCAGAAGGAAGGGACAGAGGGATGTTTTCTGGTCCAGAGGATCCATATGTTGAAAGAGTAATGCAAGTGAGGGCGCACTCCTTCACTGAAGGAAAGTTTCTGCATTAAAGATATAGCTGTGAAAAAATAAAGTCCTGTTTTCTTGGAACTATAGTGTGGTGGGTGGTGGGATGACAAAAATAAATACACATTCAGAATATATACTATAAAAATACATATACTATGTCATCTTGTGATACGCTGTGTCAAAAATGAAGCAGGACACTGAAATGAAGGCAAACACTGGGTAGATTTTAATGAAGCTACAATGAAGCAGAGACGGGAAGGGGATGAGGGAGTGAAGCGTGCAGTTAGCAAGGACAGAGCAGAGATAAGAGAAAGTGTGAAGGCCACATGGCAGGGCTGTGCTGCTACCTGCAGTCGAGAGCACAGAATCAGTGCAGCTGGAGTGTGGGGACAAGGAGGAAAGTGACAGGAAATAAAGGTAGGAAAGTAAGAATGCCAGGTTGCAAGCCCTTTTTCAGCCCTTTTAAAAGACATTGGCTTTAACTTTCAGTAACATAGGAACTACTGAAAGGTTCAGAGCACAGGAATAGCAGAGTATTAGTTGTGTGGGACAGTGGTCCTCTCTGGCTGTTGCTATGACAATAAACTACTGGGCAAGGGTGGAAGTGGGGAGCCCAGTCAGAAAACTACAGTGCTTGGCCTAGCTGTTCCCCAGTGTCTAGCTTCTGAGCACCTGCAGTCAATAAAGACCGTATTGGCTGATGGATTGGAGTAAAACACGAGAAAAAGAGAAGGCAGGATGTTTGAAGGTGTATAGAACAGGGCAACTGCTATAATTGCATTCTTCTTTTCTGTTCTAAAAAGAAAAGGGGGAGATTTTAAGGAGTGGAAGGAATTAGCAATGTGGATTTGACAAGCTATATTTTAGGTATCTTTTAGAAATCCAGTAAGAGAGGCTAAATAGGTAATTAGCTGCATTGGTCAGGATATCTGGAGAGAGGTGACTCTGGAGAGACACAGTCAAAAGGTAGTCATTTCAGCCATGAGCCTCAGTGAGGCCACCAAAGAGGTGAGGGCAGAGAGGAGGGAGGAGCTCTTAAAGCTTAGAGATTTAAGGGCTCCCAAAACTTGGAACTGAAGGAGGGAGATCCTAGGACCAGAGAGGATGAAGAAAGAGATCAAACAAGAGTCAACGCCAGGAGTGGATTCCACTGTACCTGATGGGGCCCACAGATCCACTTGGAGGAGGACTTCCCCTGGATCAGTGATGGAAACAAATGCTCAAGGGTTATTCTCTTGGAGAACCTTGCACTAAGTAGACTCAAGAGAACTCAGGAGAGGTTTCCTCTCATTTAGAGGGGAGCTGTTATAGTATGTTGCAGTTTTACATGACTCACTAGAGAGCTGTGAGTGTGGGTAAAGAGGATGCAGCATGTGGCTGACTGAGGGCCTGCAAGTAAAGGGTCTACAGGGCGCAGCAGCTCTGTTCTTTTTCTCTACATACCACTATATGTACCGTCTGTGTTTCATACATTGTTATTCCTCATCCTTGGATGAAATTTCAAGTAGGCCTGTACTACATTCTTAAATAATAACAGGTCCATGTCCACCTTGAGGCACTAACTGTGCACACCCCATGGCAGTAACCAGTGCTCCTGTTTTGTCTCGTTGGATAGCTGTGCCTCTCACAGCTGCAGCCTGTTCTATACTTCAGGGCTTTCTCCCTTTCTCCTAGCTGTGCTTTCCCTCTTCTGGCTCACTGGCCACTGCCTCAGGCTTTATGACACAGGCACAGCCTTGCTAGTGAAGATCTTCCTGAACTGTAGCAAGATCTTGGTCAGCTCTATCCAGAGCCAACATTCAGTACAGTCCTTCTGCAGAGCCACTGGGGACCCTCACTGGGGACCCTACCAACTCCACAGCAGCCTGCTGGCAGCTGGCTTTTGGTCCCAGTAGCAGTCTGCTCATGACTACCTGTCTGTCCCAGCCTTGAGGCAATTTGCCCTCTTGTTAGGTCACACTGCCCCTAGGATTGAAGCCATCCTGGATGGGGTAACTTTTAGGGTAGTTGCATCTGGGGCTTCCTGTGCTGGACACATACATGCCCTGTCTTTGTCTTTGGTGAATGTACATCTGGCTTCCAAAGCAGCTTCATGCATTACTTTATTATCTCATATACAAGAGCCAGCCTTGTCCTTTGCCTTAGACCTCACCAGTGACTTCTTCCACCTCCATTTTGCATCCCCAAGGTAACTTTAAAGACACTTTTTATAATCTTAGTGGATCATGTGCAGGTGGTCTGTGTCTCTCTGGTCTCTTAAAATCCATGCTACTGTAAGGCCCTGATACATGTAGCTAGACAGAGTGCATATGGTAGGAGATAGATGGACAGACCCAGCTGGGAAAAAATAAATTAACATTTCCTTCTGACAATGGAAAGTCATCAAAGGCTTTCTAGGTAGAGAGCCAGTGAGAAAAAAGTAATCAGTTTCTGTATATGAAGCATTGTAATACTGGGCAAACTCAAAGTAGTAAATGAAATGCCTCTTGAAATGGGCAGCAATATACAAATTAGAGCCATCATAAAGTATTTAAACTTCTAAGACATCTAATCTTTCTTGTTTTATGATAACCAATCTTATTTACGTATTCAGCAATACATATATCTTTATGTATCTTTCCTGAAAATTCAACACCATCTTTTGATGGTAAAATTTAAGCTTGTCATTATCCTGATCCTTATACAACATAATCCTAGAATTCTGAATCCTGTAACTGTTTACTAAGACAATGCTTTTAGGACTTTTGCATCAATTCAGAACATTTAGTTTCAGTCCTTCATGGACGCTGTAGTCAGGGTTGCTAAAGAAATATAATACAAGACCCATAATTTATTTACTTATTTTGTAATATTCATCTATAGATTCAAATGCAGGAGAGGAATAGATCTGTCCACACACTAGAGACCCAAAGAATCCAGCTGAAGCTCTAGGTCCTATTGCAATGTCTCATGCAAGTCTGCATCAAGGATCTGTACTGGGAAGGCCCAAAGCTCGGTAGTCAAAGCTAGAAAAGCCTGCCAGTGGGGTGAAGGATTTGTGCTACCAGAATGAGAGATCTGCACTGGAGCCAGGAAGCAACACTCAAGGTAAGGACCAGAGCTCTCTTAAAGAGAACCACAGCCATCCTCAGTGACAGGAAGGACCTGAGCTCCTCTGACAGTGAGAATAGCTGAGTTCATATAAAGAAAACCAGCACAACAGACTTCTCCAGGAGAATCAACAGCATGCCATTTCCTCTCCAGTTCTCCTTGTAAGTTGCTGGCAACAATGCTCAGGCGGCCCTTCCATATCTAGAACAAGGCTGATTCGGTTCACCTGAGTGTTATAAGCTGCCCATTAGTTAACCCATGACAATAGATGTATACAAATGGAGACTGTGCGATGAGACAAACAGCTATGTTTAAGGAGAAAAGGAAATAAGCAATTATTTCATTGAAGAGAATAGTTCATGTTGTCCTAATTAAATCATTTTTAACTACCTGGCTTCAGTTCAGATGAAGTTTACACTCTAGGGTCAAAGTCTAAAATTCAGTAGGAGATTCTGTGATTGATTCATTTATTTATCCCTTCATATTTAAAATGATGAGCAGACTGTGCCTGGTGCTGGAAAACGGTAAGGAAGGCAGCACAATGAACTCAACTCATTAAACTAGGGGCAGGAAGAGGAGATAGACTTTTTGGTTTACTTTTAAAAACAATTTGGCCTTCACCCCCAGGAAGTCTCCCAGAAAGCAGCATCTCGGCCTGTCTCTTTGGGACCCAAAACTTTCGGACCCACAGAGTGGCCTGGGCTGTTTGGATCGAAAGTCTGCGCAGACCTGCATCTCGGCGCGACTTTTTGGGACTGGTAGGCCCGCCCTTCATCTACAGGGAACTGCCTGGAGACCGGCATCTGGGACAGGTCTGTTTGGGCCTGTAGCCCCGCCCTTCACCCCCAGGAAGCCTCCCAGAAAGCAGCATCGCGG
>PVJX010021232.1:0-32215 GCA_004027295.1 Dolichotis patagonum
AGGTCTATATTTCTGCAGATTTTAGATTTTAGAATTTAATAGTCTTATTATTTCCCTTATGAGAAATATATTAAGGATTATATTGTTTTGGTGGTGAGATCAAGATGTTTTATGTCTGAGAGAGAGAATATATATATAATCATAGGATTAATACAAGTTATCCTTTGGCCTAGACAATTACAAGAGGTCCTCAAAGTGGTGATCATTAGCTTCCAGACATTATTTGTACAGCGAGCTACTGCTTAGGTAACCTTGGTCATTGAGATTGCTGAACGTGAATTCCCAGTTTCTTCTCCCAGGGTCAGCAGTGTATATATGTGCGTCATATACCTGTGATATATGACATCCTGTAGGATTCCCATAAGAGAGTAATATCATTTGTTGAAAAACATACTATTTTTCTTTTCCTGAGATGTGCATACATTTTTTGACAGATCTAGATCTCTATCTCTCTCTCTCTCTCTCACACACACACACACACACACACTACTCTCTTTTTCCCCTCATACATATTATATATATATAATACATATTATATATATAATACATATATATGTATATACATACACATATGTGTATATGTACATATACACATATCAGTTTATCTATTTTATTGGGGCTTCTGTACTAACTTCTTAAGATGTTTAGCCTTGTTCCTTTTAACTTTCACATTTGAATTGAGTCAAACTCCAATTTACTCCTTTGAATTATAGTCTCTTTTGTTGTGTAACTAATATATTCACATGATAAATATTTCAAAGAACTCAGAGTACAAAATAAAGAGTTAAGTTCATTTCCTAGTCTTTTGTTCTACTCTTTTGACTTTATCTGATTTATTTCCTCCTGGTGGCCACATTTATATGCCAAATACTATATTTCTATATTAATTTATTGTTATTTCAGCTAGAAGCAGTATTTAATGATTCCCTAATACACCGGCAACAAGTTTCGTGACTCCCTGGTGTCCTTTCTCATGCCCTCCCTTCTTTCTTATCCTAGTATTTGATGGGATCGTACTCAGTTCCTTCCATCTCATTTTTTACAATATTAGCACTTTTAAATTTGAATTTCTTGTCCAACACTTTTAAATAGTATACCCTGACCACTTACTACATACACCCTAGATTTAGCATGTCCCAATGTTCTTCTGTGTGTCTCAGTTACTGAAAATGTTGTCATTTGTCAACTATTAATTTAAAATTATTTTGAAGTGTTATAAAAACAATATCATATTGCCTTTTTGTATGTGGACTTACATAAAAACTGAAAAAAAAAACAAAGATTAAAATAAGATTCATTTTCAAGCTTTATTAATGTATACCAGTTACTATATGTAGATATATGTTGAAAGGAAAATTGGGCCACTCAAAGGTGAATATTTCAAGTGTTACATTTATATACTATCTCTGTTTAATAGCTAATTTCTAAAATCACATTGCATCTCATTTTATTTCGTAAGGGCCATGTATTTCTGTTACTGTTTGATTGTTGCTTTGCTGGAGGCTTTTTTTAAAATCACATCTCTGTTTTTGGAAAGTAATAATAACATCCCTACACATTGTAACTAACACCTTATTTCTATATATATTATAGAAATTTGTATATAGAAATTTCTATATACATTATAGAAATCATTAAAGAAAATTTTTGTCTCTTGCCTATCCTTATGGAGTTCTCTGACTATTCCAATTTGAGCAGCATGTATGCGTTGTGCTCCTAAGTCATATTCACTAATTCTAAAATTCAAATTTCCTTTTCTCTTGTACACCTTTTCCATAGTCTTGGAATAAAGCATTAAATAAAAGTTTGGCTAGGGAGAATATTTTGCCTTTGGAGGAGAGTAAGTGCTCTAAAGAATATAACTAACTTTATGTATGTTTAAGTGTGTAAGATAGATGACCATACTACTAAGTTTTCATTAGATCATTGAGTAGAATGGTTTGCACTGTGAATGTCTGAGTATCTGTCCACTTTTTATGCTTTGATTTTGTGATTTGAACAGCTATTTCTAAGAGGGCAATATGTAACTTACAACTAGTAATTTTGTAGTGTTTATATCTTTCTTCAAAATTATGTATTACCTCTACCCTTTTTTCTATTTTGTCTTGTTTTTTCTTTCATTCTGTTTTTTTCTTTAAATAAAAAAAGTTTGGCTAAAATTAGTCTGCTATTTTAAAAAATTTGTTTACCTCACTCCTCATTGTAGATGACAAGTTGATTTAAAGCAAATTTTTTTCTTATTATTTTTTATTTTGTCAATTTTTCCTGCATCTGTCACTTTTTTTCCCTGTTTTGGAAACTCTTGTTTCGGTGCTAAATCAAAGACCACTTTGTCTGCGGAGCTGAGAATGGGCTGCAGAGACCAGAGGGGTCCCGGAGAGCAGCTCAGAAGTTGGAGGTAAATTAGCAGCAGGAACCAGCTTAACAGGGTGACAGCCCTGCTTTATCTGCCGATTAACCTTGGCCTCTTTCGAAATCCTAGAGGAAAAGGGAAGTGATTAAATAGCCACTGACTGGGACAGTTTCTTACTTGCTGTTTGATAAATGTTACTAGTTCTTGAGAAACCCCAGATTCGTGGCGCTTGGCTGCCAGGTAACTTTCTTTAGTTTAGCTTGCAGACTTCTTCCTCTTGTCTCAAAGTGCAGGAATCCTTCTGTCTTGTTACTACCCAAACGTGCTTCTGTCTTTGAATCCCTGATAAATACTGTAGTTTGTGCAGTCGTAGGGTTTATCTTTCTTTGGTCTTTTGGGAAATTTTGCCTTTGGCAGCTGGTATATTATATATCATATTTTTTCCCCAAACAGATAAATGGCTATGTTCACTTGAACTTAGGGAGTAGTGACAATGGCGAGAAGTAGATGGATTCTAGCAGGGTTTTGAAACTATGAGTTGACTGGATACAGGGCATTAGGGAAAGGTTGTTTTGAATGGTATCATGTACTAAGATTTTTCCTATGGTGGTGTCAGTGTGTCTAAAATTAAAGTGTGAGATAGTAGAAGAACAGAAGTTTGCAGAGAAATATAGGTTGGATGTGAATATGTTCAAGTTCATTTGAGATACTAAGAAGTGATATCAATTTCCTTTCAAGGGTCTGGAACAAAAAAATGGAGATAGAGATTTTTGTGTTTGCTTTTAGGTAGACATAGAAACTGTAATTGCATTAGGGAAGTCTATGGGTTCCAAATATTGGAAAAAGAGGAAGATCCAAGTCCTTAGCAATTGTACTACCTAAACTCTGATAATAGGAAAATGGGTCTGATAGAGATTAGATGAACCACAGTCAGATAAGTTGAAAAAAATGTAGGGGTAGTTTTTGCACACAGAGGCAAAACACTATACTTGCCTTAGAATGCAAAAAATGGTTAATAATATGGAATCTTTCTGAGAAGACATGACAGATGAGGATTCAAATATACCTGTATTTTCTAATGACATTGGTAAAAGCTAAATATGTTAAAATATAAGTGTCTATTGGCAAAATATATATAGTATGGTTAAAAGAATGGGTAGAAATAAAGAAATAGAAGTGTTGAAAATTCTCTAGTCAAATTTGGCTGTAAAGAGGTAACAAAGCTTGTAGTTGGAAGGAAACATGGTGTAATGGTGAGCTTTTTGTTTCTTGTTCCTGTTACTGTGTTTATTTTTTAATGAAAGTGACCAGGCTACAATTTAGACCAATAGTTGAACATTTGGTGAGAAGGCTGGAATGAATGTAAAAGAGAAATAAGGAATAATCTGTAGAATATAACAGGAGTTGGAAACTTTTTTGTATAAATGGCCAGATAATAAGTATTTTAAGCTTTGGAAGTCACAAACTCTCTTTGCAACTAATCTATTTTGCCATTAAGCACTAAAGCTACCACAGGCAATACATAAATGAAAGAACATTTCTATTCTCCACTAAAGTATTATTTGTAGACACTAAAATTTGAATTTTATGTAATTTTCCCATGTCGTAGAGTGCTATTTTTTTAAAAATATTTTAATCATTTAAAACTATAAAAACCATTGCTAGTTCTCCACTCAAAAGCAGGTGAGGATCAGAGGTGGCATATCACTTAAGTTTTGTGTGATTCTTAAAGATTTGAGTGGGTCTAAGATTTTCAGAGTTGAAGAGGTAATTAGCCTTAAAGTTAGGAGAAAGAGTCAAAGTCTGGCTATGCCATTTAGTAGCCCCATGGTCTTAGGAAAAACTACTAAGCTGCTTCACTTTGAGTTCTGTAGATGGATAATAAGTAACTGAATTATAACATGGTGGGAGAGTGTAACTGGGATGGATGTAGGTGAGTATCAGTCAATATTGCACAGTAGTTTGGTTTTTCATACAAACAGAAATATACACTTGCATGTGTATGACTGTGTATTGTATTAGACATGGTGAAAGGGGAGAAAGGGATATTTTTTCATGTAATTTCCTTTTAATTTTTCTTTTGTGAGAGAAAGAACAATTGATCTGTATTTAAATTCTTCCAGTACTAAGGAGGTCCTGTTTTATCTAGATTAAGTGAAGACAATCTGTTATTTTTGAAGTTGAGGAAACTAGTCAACTATGCCAGAAGCTCCTATTTGTTGAATGGTCTTCCATAGTCATTACTCTCCCATTTTCTTGTTAATGCTATAAAAGTCTGTTGTGGGGTGCATGGCCACCCAACTAGAAGCTACATTGTAAGCCAGAGGAATAAACATTGGTGACAGACAAGCAACTGTCAGAGATATTTGGCAACTTCCAGGTCAAGTATATGTATCCTCTGCACCCCTTTCCCATCCAGGGAAAAGAGTGTGACGGTGCGGTGATCCCAGCTCGAGTCTGCCAGTGAGACAAATGGACTCAGAATAGTGAGTGAAGTAACAAGGTGGAAGTTTTTGAGCTTTGTGGATATCATCACTGAGAAAGGTACTTTTAATCAATTTAGTTCATATTCCATTAACAAATTTTCAGTGTAAATGAAAAATGCTGGAAAATTAATAGTCTTGTCAAAAAAAATAGTAACCAGTTGACACTCATCACTGCTGAACTTTGAAATGGTTTCAAAAGCTCACTTCCCACAGGTTCCTGGGAGCAACTGCCACGGCAGAGGAGGGGGCACAACGTGCTGGTTCTCATTTAAGCATTTAATGCTCCCATTTCATTTTAGAGCACTTTGAATTTTGCTCTAAATTATCCAATTTTGTGAAGCTCTTGCACATTATTTGAATTGGGCAGGTACATCATCAGTTCCAGATATGTAAGCTGTTAATTTCAGACTGAAGTTTTTGAGAAAAGAATAGTATCTGCTGAGTCTTTTAACCCTCAATAGCTGGCAGCACAGTGTATATAGTCACACTCACTGATTTGGGAGATAGGGAATGTCCTCATGGCCTTGCTGTGTCAGTACTTACTGTAGAGGCTGGTGACAAAACAGTGACTGAATAGAAAAAAAGTGAATACACACAAAATGCAAAAGTAATATATACATTTATATATGTATGCCATAAGAAAAATTAAATAGGATCCTGGGCAAGCATAGTCATAACTAGTGGCTTCTCTGAAGAGGGAACGTATGAATAAAAAGACCTAAAAAAATCCAGAGATGCAAGAGCATTGCATGGAGGTGGTTCGGGATAGTTGCACATTTTTTTCACACACTGTTCTCATTGAAGAATGGATTTCTGTCATGTATCTGGGATCACAGTGTGATTTCCTTTGGTAGTGGTCTATAGAAGAAGTGATGCAGTGTAAGTTCCGAGGAAGGGACTTAGATCTCTATGTTCGGCTTCTGTGCTTCTCAAATATTTCTTCTTAAAACTCAGCCATCTGAGGGCCAGGGTTTTAGTTCAGTGTCACTGGCAAGCATGAAGTCCTGAGTTCAGTTCCTGGTACCACACCTAAACAAAACAAAACACTACTTATCTATGGTGTTGTAGGAAGCTCAGGATGTAGAAATATAGAGGAGAATCTGGTTCCATCAAGGCCCAATACCAGGCAGCACCAGTTGCCAGGAGATAAATGAACCACTTTCCATGCTCCTGCTCTGCTGAGCCTCTGGGTGAAGGGATCCCTACTGGCATCACATGCAAATCTGCGCAGATGAACCCAGCGTACCAAGAAGCCATGAAATACTATAAACGTTTTTGTTGTTTAGAACATTAAGCTTTAGTATGAATTTTTACATAACAATATATATCTAAATTCAGTATTTTAAAAAAACATATGGCAAACAAAGAGAAGTCAAGGTGTGGTTGTATTTGGCCTATTTCTGCAACATTTAGGAGATCACTGTCAGTAAAGTGCAATTATTAACTGGTGTCTCGGTTACTTTTCTCTCGCTGCTGGGACAAAACACGCAACACCCAAAATGAAGCAAGGGAAGGTTTATTTAGCTTACAGATTTTAGGGGTTTCAGGCCATAATCAGCTGGCTCCACAGCAGGGTGGCATGGCACTGGGGCAAAACTTCAAGGCAGCAGCCAGAGCAAAAGGAGAAAATAAATGTCTTCTCCTCGCTCATATTGTACACAGGTCACCCCTCAACCCAAGGCAGGCTAGCACTCACAAAACCTCCTTGCCCTCCTTTGCACAGGATGAGGGTGTTTACAAAGTAAGAACCCTGGCTCCCTGCTGAGTCTCTCAGTTAAACTTCTAAACTGCTCAAGTCCACACAATGCATCAACCATAACAACTAGGGGAAATATTAGCATGGGAGGCCACAATTTAGATCATATATGGTCTTATATGCCAGTGTATCTCTATTTGACCCACAGACAATTCTGGTTTTGTGAATAAAATTTTTCTTTGCAAACAGCCATAGCCACTCATGTATGCATTTTCCATGGCTACTTTCATGCTATAATGCACATTTAAGTGATTGGAATAGAAACCATGCGACTGACAAAGGTTAAGTTGTTTATTCCCTTGCTGTTTTATATGTATTTTTTTATTGTTAAAAAATTTGCTCCCCATCTTATAGACCATTATAACCCAATGTGGTGTTTGAGCAATGAATTATCATGGTGTGGCTTATGTTTTACAAAAGTTCCTCCGACTGCTAAATGTAGCATGAACTGACAGGGGAAAGAGGAAGCAAGGAGACTTCTATCAGGACCCTGGTCTAGGACTACCATCTCCTGCTCAGAGATATGTATTACAAGGGATACTAAGGCTATGAGACGTGATCCTTGGCCTTTATTAGGTGCACGGCTTGATTGGGGGTATACTGGTGGGGTGCTGATGGGGGTGAACTGCTGACATGGTCAAGGTTCAAGAATTTAGAAAGAATGCATTTTTGGAAAAGCACACAGGAACAGACATGGTTAACTAGTATCCGGATGGTCTGCTAAATGTGCCTACTGGGCTAGAAGGAATTTGAATGAGTCAGGTCCTCAGTGGCCATGGTTTCTATCTTGCTTTGAGGTGCCAGAACTTCACAAACTGTTTGCTTGTCTCAGTTCTGGCCATTGGTTTAAAGATTAATCTGTCTGTAAACCAGTGTTGGGACTTGCCACAAGTCATATAGGCTTAGGAAAGACTCTTCATGTACTTTGTGCCAATTTATTAATATTAATCACTGCCCGCTCTGCACTGGGCCAAGGTAGTCCTCAGCAAGTATGAAGAAAAGACTTCAGAAGATGACTGAGTAGAGATGTTAAACACAGTGCAAATTGGCCAAATGATACATATATTTTTAAGGTAGAGTTAACTGAGTTTAAGATCGATTAAATATAAAAAAATATGATGTATAATCCAGTTTTTTTTGTTGGCTCCCAATATTGAATCAGTTAGCCAATAAATAAAAGCTGAGTAAATTATTTTTGAAATGAGGATTGTCAAAAGGGGTATATTTTTGATATAATGAACATCTATCTATATTTTATTTTTTCTAATGAGAGAATATATGCCATAAATAAGGATTTAAACCAATATTTCCACAAACTATTTGGACAAATAGTTTATTAGATGTATATTGTTGTAATGCTTAGCTGGAGGTGAGTATTCATTTATTGGACAATTCACTGAAAATAATAATGCATTAGGAAAAAAGTAGCTAGTGAGATTTCCTGTCTCTTGGTCTCTGCAGGAAGTCTTTCAGGATCTGGGGTCCTGTTGTATGTTACCAGGTGGTAAGCTATCAGTAGTTTAATTCCTTGTCTTTTGTGAGAATAATTTTTCTATTCTTTACCCTAGATCACCATTTTGGACAAGGCTGATAAATCACACTAACACATAGATTGCATACTGTATTCACAGGGGTTCAGGAGGGGAAGCTATTTTAAAAATAACTGCAAGTGTAGGCTTGAGAAGGGAAGCTGTTTCCAAGAAACATTTGCCTCCTGGAAGAATAAATACGGGAGGGGACATCTCTATCTTTGCACTACCCATATTGTCCAGATTTAGTGTGGAGACAGTTTATTTAACAAACCACCTCTTCCTACTGAAAAACATCTTTTGAGTGATCTATGCTGATAGCTGTCACTTCCAAATCCAATAACTTATTAGTTTCAACACCAAAATGTGTTACTTGGCTCCTTTTAGGAAATGAGAAACTTCTGAAAACCTAGAAGCCTTACCTTAATTAGAAACAGCATTTTTCTTGGTTGACCCAACCTGTTCTTGTTTATAGTGAACTTTAAAAGTACCTGGCAGGCAGATTCTTTGTCCTCTTTTGAAGAATTTGGTCACAGAGTTTGCTTTTCTGAATCCCACTGTAGCTATCAGACTGTCCAAAATGTTCACTCAGCACACTGTTCTCTGGTTCAGCTCTAACTTCTTTCAAGTCAGGATTCAGGTAAAGAATTCCCTCCCTTGTCCCCCAAGTGCTTATTTGACCATCTTAGAGAAGAGTGGAGAAGGAAGACAGGAATTGGACGTGCAAGGACAGTGAGATAATGAGGACAGCTTTGGGAGAATGGATAAAGCAGGAGCAGGCCCTCTGTGGTGCACAAGACACTGGAGTTTGGGAGACCCCAGGGCCCTCTGGTTTTCATTACATTGATGTCTAATGCCTTTGAAATTTTACCAAAAAAATGCATGATAAGCACTATCCAGCTATGTTTTCGAATTAAATGAAAAGGAGCTTATTGCGCTGTGACTATAGACAGTTGGGAAAACAGAGCTCAAAGGATGCCTCTTGCTGAAAGCTGTACCTTTACTCTACACTCTGACAACTGGAGGAAACAGGAAGCCCCCTCCCCTGCACTGCTGAAGATAAGAGTCAACCCAAAGTGCAGCCTGGAATGGGAATTAATAGCAGATGCAGTGATTAAGCATTGACAATTTCTCAAACTTCAGAAAGGCCTGCCTTTGCAGCTGTGAGGCTGGCTTTTGTATTTACGAGCACTTGGTGAGTAGTGCGACAGGTTTATTATTTGTTGGCTTTCTCCAGCATTGCACAGTAAAAATTGTTTTCAAAGAGTATTCAAAAGTGGAGCTGGCTGTCACTGTAGCAAGGCGAATCCATCCACTGATATATTTCACTCTTTTGATTGATAACTAGCTCCATGGTTTGGCATTTCAGGAAAAGGGTGGAAGGAAAACAAGTCTCAGAGGTCATTAATCCTTTTTCCCCCCCAGACTCCCCTGGGTAGCTGCTTATGCCATTACACACAGTTCATACTCCTGACTTCAACAATTCCATGCTGGTCTCACGCATCAGATTGTCAGCTGGCACTTCCTGCACTCTGTGCAGCCCTCTGTACTCATACTCACCTTCATTCAAACGCCGAAGGGGCTGCTTCCTAGGAGAGTCTTCAAAACCCTGGCTGGCACGGTTGCTTAGATCCCAGTTGTTCATAACTTTCTGGTAGCTTCTCATAGTCAAATGAGGGGTAGAGGGAAGTTTCCAGAGCTCCTCTGCTGCTAGAGGCAGCACAAGACACTGCAGAATGTAAAGTTTGAAATGGGCGTTCTCTTGTGCATTCTGTGAATCGGTTTCCATGGCCATTTGGTACAATTTTTTTTTGATATTTCACCCATTGTGCTGTGAGTTAGTATGAAGGAGAGCCATGACTGTTCATCTATCTGAAAACATTGAATAAATCTACTTTGCTGTCAGAGAGAGAGAGAGCGAGAGAGCGAGAGAAAGGCTGTTATTTTTTATTGCTGTGAAGAAGCTCAGTGTGCTGGATGAGATGTCAGGAGTCATTAAACCAAATCAGCCCAAAGAGAGCGGAGTCAGTGATTATGGAAACCTGGTATCTCTAATTAACACGAGCCTCGGGGGATCAGGGTTGTGTCTGTTCAGGGGGCCTGTGTGGAAGTCCCTTCAGAGCCCTTTCCTGGTTTGTCTTATTGCAAGGAGATTACTCTAGCTCCAGATGGGTTCAAAATCTTCGTGTCTCAGATCCTGCTGAGTATTTAGGATAAAGTGTTCCTGTCACTTGCCAGAAACCTGAGGGTGTTGCTGTGCTGCTGGAAGTGTTATCGTTTGCAGAACATTTAAGTAACACAAATATCCTCTCCATCTGTCCTCTATGGAATAAGCTTTTGTAGACAGAGCTCCCCTCAATTCTTACTTTTTCCAACTGAAGCATTTAAGACTTCTAAGTCCCTCCAATGAGTTCTACTTTGTCTATAGTATTAGTATTTTTTATTGTTTGAGAAAGTCATATGAAATTATTAAGTGATATCTAGTAGAAAAGTGTACAAAAATTGTTACATGTGCTCTGGTATAGAGATGAATAATGGTAGCTCGAGGGATCCTTCCAGCAGCCTCATGGCTCAGGGGAGGTTTTGGGATTTGGGGAGTCAAAATGAGAGGAAATAAGGCATTTTTCTCAGTGGCTGGAGAGAATTTCAGGTTCACACACAGCTTTCTACTTCGCTAGCATTCTCTAGGACTTTAGTAATAAATTAGTTTGTCTAATTTTGTTGATAAACTTTTATGTGTATGCTTCTGTATGTTTGTTCTTTCCACAACAGATGTGAAAAACGTTATTTTCAAAAATCCTATGGGGAGCTACCATATAGAAACACGGATTTTAAAGAGTTCTTGATATTCTGATTTTTGAGAAATCAGTTTTAGCGAGGTACAATTTACATATAGTAAATTTAACCCATACTAAGTATAGAGTTGATGAATTTCAAGTATATAATCATATGTAAAATTAAGTTTTAGAACATTTCCTGTCATCTCATTAT
Organism: Dolichotis patagonum; assembly: GCA_004027295.1. Taxonomy (NCBI): domain Eukaryota; kingdom Metazoa; phylum Chordata; class Mammalia; order Rodentia; family Caviidae; genus Dolichotis; species Dolichotis patagonum. The sequence continues at coordinate 11,116 of PVJX010021232.1, forward strand.
TTCATTGTTTCACTAGCTTTCCTTTGAAGTCAGTCTCTTTCTAATATCCAGACTGGCAACTAGCAATCTACACTGTATCCCAAAGTTTAGACTTTTCTTAAAAAAAAAAAAAAAAAATATATATATATATATATATATATATATATATATATATATATTTCATGTGGTATAATCCTTGCATTCATGTGATATAGAGTCTGGATTTTGTCTTCTGTCACTTAACATCTTGCCTTCAAGTTTCACCCCTGTTGCTTCATATATCAGTAGTTTCTCCCTATTGCTGACTAGTATGTCGTTGTGTAGATAGATCACCACATATATAAATTCATTCACCAGTAGATAAATGTTTAGTCTGTGTCCTGGTTTTGGTTGTTATGATAAAGCTGATATTAACATTTGTGTGCAGGTCTTTTTATGCATAGACTGGATTCTACTTGTAACCTAGGTATCATCCATGACATGTTTTCTAGGTATCACCTATTGTCATTTGGTGAACAGAGCTTCCTAAAATTAACAATGAAAACTAATGGTTTGGCTGAGCTAGTTCAGAATTTGAACTAAAATCACTGTTGTGGGCTTAATTATGTCCTCCTAAAATTCATATGTTGACTTTCTAACCCGTGGCCTAGTACCTTAGAATGTGACTGTTTGGGGAGATAAGGATTTTAGTAAGTTCATCAGGGTAAATAAAATGAGGTCTTAGAGGCTGCTGTTAATTCAGTATGGCTGATAACCTTAAAAGAAGAGGAAATTAAGACACAAATGGAACAGAGTGAGGGAGGACCATGTGAAAGCATAGCAGGAAGGCAGTCATCTCTAGATCAAGGGGAGGCTTCAGACTTATCTTGGACTTCTAGTATCCAGGACTGTGAGGACAAAAACAAAAAAAAAAAGTCTATTTTTTCAGCCACTCAGTCTGTGGTTCTTTGTTTCAGAACTTTTGAAAACTAATAGTTACTCACTTATTCATAAATCAGTCACTTATAAAAACCTACCATTTTGTAGATACTGCACCAGGTATTAGGCATAGGTCACATCCTGCTCTCACAGAGATTAACTTCTTGCTACGGAAACAAACAACGAAAAGAAACAAATAAAGCAAGACAACACCAGATGTCATTAGCAAGTATGATGGAAAGAAAAAAAAAACTAATGGGGTAGTGTGATTGGGGGTGCTTCAGAATGAGTTCATTCAGGAAAGCCTTCGGGAGATCTTTAACCTTAACTCTGAGTCCTAATATAAAGAGTCAGCCTAAGGAAGATCAGGGATGAGAACTCCAGGTAACAAGAGTCACAAGTACCCAAGAAAATGTGTATAATTATCCACCCAGTGTTGGTTTTATATCAAGCACTGTGTGCCAGGATCTTGACGTGTATTATCTCTCACTGTTATCAAAATCCTGAGGGAAAAAACTGCTTCTATTTTTACAGAAAAGCAAACTGAAGTAATGTTCTCTAAACTATAGAAAGTTTTCTGGGTATCAACAAAGACTTCTCAAGAAATGCTAGACATGAGATGTATTAAAAGGCACAATTTCTAGGTACCAAATCCATTTTCTTTTAGTTTTCTAAAATTGATCTCCCTGAAAATATGCCTAAGTTGAAAGAGCTAGTTATATTTTCCTATATCTTCCTGTTCCCATAGTAAAGTACCACATTCTACATATAAGGGCACCCTCCTCTGCCCAAAATAAAACCTTGTAGTAGACATAAAGAGTGGATTTGAAATACTGGTGTTGATGTGAGATAGACTGTGACAAAGATGATCTGTATGGAGATCACTGTATCTGCATATATGTAAATATACTTTTGTAAGTCAGATTTATTCAGAAGGAGAAGCTGCTATATGATTAACACTGATTCATTTTAGTAGTAAGTTGCTATGAAATTTTTAACATATTTTAAAGGACTAAAAGCTGAGTAACTTTTTTATAACCACCTTCTCCAATTTCCATCTACTTATTTATGTGAATGAGATTTTCAGATACCACATCTATAAAAAGGAAAAGTAGGAAAAAATTACCCCTGAACACTCTTACTCTAGCAGCAATATCCACATATAAGTGACACAACTGAAAATAAAAACCCATCTCTTATTGAGATGCACTTCCACAGAAAAGTGGTTTCAGGTTTATTGATTACTTAAAATATTTGTAGCCAGGCATAGTGGCACATGCCTGTAATCACAACACTCAGAACCTGAGGCAGGAGGAACTCCAGTTCCAGCCCAGCTTGGGCAATACACTAATTTAGTGAGTGCCTCTAAATAAAAAAATTTAAAATCCTGAGACTGTTGCTCAGTGTGAAGGCCTGGGTTCAATCTCCAGTACATACACTACTACTACTACTACTACTACTACTACTGGTAATAATAATAATAATAATAATAATAATAAAAATGTTTCTTTTTAATTCAGTTCTAATAATAATTCCAAAGAAATTTGTATATACCTGAAGTCCTATGGTCACATAAAATAATAATGAATAAATTTTGATTTAAATAGAGGTTATTTGAAGGCAAGTTCTTTTTCTCTTTTTTGGTACAGGTGATCAAACTCATGAACTCACACTTGCCAGGCAGGTGCTTATGCCGCTGAGCTAAATCCCCAACCCAATAGAGAATATTTGAAAAATGACTATGTTATCAATAAAAGTAGTATAGATTTTAAATGATACCTACATTTCATTGATTGTATCCAAATATGTTCTTTAACAAATTAAGATTCTTATTGTTAAAATATGTTGGAAATTAAATCTTTTGCAGATGTTTGGACTTGGCATAAACTTTAAACATTATCAGTCTATCTTTATTGCTAATATTTCCATGTCTGGATTCTAGTCCCAGCCTACTCTCCTTGTCTTCTACATAAGTTCTTTTAGATAGAGTTTTCATTTGTCTATTAGTGCAAAGAGAGTGATTCTGATCATTGATTCTTCTCAGAGTCTTAATACTCTTTACCTCTGGAAACATTCATCGTGGTGGTTTCTAGTGTGATTTATATATGTGAATAGGTTACATGTTTTTTAGGATACACAAAAGCTAAATCTCATGCAGTGGTTGATAGATCAGTTTATAGTTAAAATGCCAACTTCACATAGTTATTGCTGTTTTTAAATATTTCAAAGTTTTAATTTCTATGTAGCTAAACATTTGCATTTTGAAATGTAGGTAATCATGGCAATAATCCCATAGGGTTATTGTAAAGACTAAATAAGTTATCATATGAAAAGTGTTTAGAGGAGTGATTCCCACATGGCTTACTGTTATCAATTTTTATAGATGGCTTATAGAGTTGCTCATTATGTTAGTCACCTGTGTAAGTCAGCACCTGCATATACCATAAACTCATTAAAATTTTGTGAATACTTGTTACCACTTCATTCAGAACTAACTAGTCCCTAAATATATTTTCATAGAACCAGGTTTAATTCCAAACAGGTCTTTTGTGTACTTTCATGCCACCTTAGTATAATGTTTAGATATCTTATTTTTTAACTTAAGTTTTTATACAACTAAAGACATATAGTTCATATGAAATGTGAATTTTTTTTGAGTGTGAAAGAAGGTCTCAGGATTTTCTGGTTTACACTGAAAGTAAAGAAATTATTAAATGACTTAGCAAGCAAACAGCATTTCTCTGTCTTTTGAGTGGCTGTTAGATTTTCTAATCTTGTACTAAAAAACTGATTAATCATTTCTTCAGTGTGTATGGGGGTGAGCAGAAGTACAAATCTAAACTTTTACTGGACTTGCATTGTAGTCTTTTACTCTTCGACAAACTTCCCTCATTTTCTCTGTAACCCAGTCACATCTGTCTGTTGCTTTGGTTAGCTTCCCTTCTCATTTATTTTTTAATGTCATAGGCTAACCTATGTGCTGAAAGATTCAGTCTACGTGCTGAATGTGCAGGTGTGCTGTGTCAGCTGGAACACACTTCGGTTGTAGATAGAGATGTCTCATTATTCATGTGTCTGCACATATCACATACGATATTTGCAGAACCCGAGACTTGTTGCCTTGACCTCTCACTGTGGGCAGAAGAAAATCTCTTACAAAATTCTTCTTTAATTTTGAAGTGTTTGAAAGTAGAGAATTGCATAATAATTATGGTATTGTTATGTGATGATTTATATTGTTACACAATATATCTTTTACCTAAATACTAACATGTACCTCATATGAACTTCTGATTTGAGCTGGAAAGGGAAACGAGAAAAGCATTAATGGTATACACTCAGGAAATTAATTATTTATTGGCTCAGGATCGTGTAGCTGATTAGATGGACACGGCCTTGAAAGCAAAATGCTATATATTTTAGTAAATAATTTTATGTCAATCAGAGTACAACAATCCAGATTGCTGATCCTAAAAGTTTATTAGAACTAGGTCACTCATTAACACACTCAAAAAATATTGAGCATTTATGTGTAAATGTTATCATTAACAGATACTTGTAGGTTGGATTGATCTCTCCCTATCACCTATCTATTCTTTTAATTTCTAAATTATGAAAGGGGATGCAGTTTTTGTATCCCATTGAAAGTTAATTTAGCACTAGATAATAATGCATATTTTGACTTCAGATATTATAGCACAGATTATGAGATCATTAAATATAGTGAATGTTTAAAAATTGTACAGTAAAAGACACATTAATATCTCTTGACATACATACTCTTGCTTCAAAGATACTCTATTGTTCTTGCCACTTTCTGAAATATTTCTGAAAGTCCTGTTTCACAGGTATCTTTAGTTGTGCTATCATGCCTGCCTCGACATTCTCAATCTATTCAAAACCTTTACCTTTCATGTTCATTTTGATTTAGGGTACAAGCCAGAAGCTGCATGGTGCTTAGACTGAATCTTTCAGCACATAGCTTAGCCTATGGGATAAAAAAAAAAAGAAGGGAGTTAACCAAAACAGCACATAATGTGTCTGCACCACAGACACATTAATGAGGGAAATTTAGAGATGGTTAAGAATCTAGAATTCAAATCCAATGGAAGATTTAAATCTGAATATCTGCTTACCAATTCTTCTCTTTACTCCCCCAAACCACTAAGGAAATATTAACCAGATTTTTAGTATAAGATTAGCAGATCTAAAAGCTATTCACAAGAAAAAAGAATGCTGTTCATTTCCTAGGTAATTTTTGACAACTGTAGTTTTTTAAAGAGAAGTTGATACTGGCTCTTTATTTTTATCATACGTGGTCCGTGTGTGTGTGTGTGTGTGTGTGTGTGTGACGCTGGGCTCAGAAGCCAGGTTTGGTCATGCTCATCAGTTGCTTTACAGTTGAGCTATATTTATTGGATTCCTTTTAATTTGTGCAGACATTACTGCCAACACATTGTTGAAAAACTGTGATTATTGTATTTTCTATTCTTAATGTGTTTTTGAAAGTTCCACAATTAATACAGCATTACAGGCATTTTTGTTTGCTAAGATTTATTGCTCCAAATTTCCCTTAATTTTGAAAGTTGTGTTAGTTAACAAACCATAGATTTGAAAGTAATTTAAATATTAAATATTTCATGTGCTATTTTCTTATTTGAATCTGCTATTTATTTTATTTTCATACAAGCATATTTTGGTCATATCCACTCTTGTTTATATCACTTTCCCTTTCTCATATTTCTTAAATTATTAAATTTTATATTGTTAATTTTAATTAATTGTAATATTAAGTGAAACTATTAATTAAATGTTACTAAAGTTTTCACTGTATTGACATTGAACATATTGTTAAATTATAAATAATATTATTTATTGTTGTTAAATTATATACCAAATTTAACCAAGAAATACATGTAGACATTTTAATTATAAAAGATTCAAGCAATACTTATATGTTCATCTTTTTCTAATTTAATAATTTTCCTAGTACTACTAGTAACACTGTCTTGTCTACCACTTTGAAAATTCTCTTGTACACATTTATGAAGATGTTCTATATAAATTACATGTATACATATAATACACAGATTTTAAGTACTCCTTCTTTTATATTGTTATAACACATGGCTTAGTAATGATTCTCTGTCCCTTTTTCAATTATCATTTTTGGCATCTCTAGGACCTATCAGTCTGGAGACATAGGTTTTTTATGAAATTTTTAGAAATTGATCTCTGAAATTTAATTTCTACCACATTTTTAAAGGAATCCAAGCCATATCATAAAGTATTGGCTGCAGTTTCAAACTATTTGTGAAATTTAAAGAAAGATAAAGGAGTTTCGGTTAATATATAAGATTGTTGTATGTATTTGTGCTAAAAATAATGCATGTGGCTCTTAATTATAAACTAAGATTTAGTTGTGCTCAAAAGATATTTTTGTCTCATCAGAAGTCTTGAGTCACCCTGTTTAACTAAAGGAGCCAAATGTATTATTATTATTATATGTTATATATTGTTATTAATTCAAGCATACTACTGTCCAAGAGAGCCACGAAAATCCTAACTAGTTGAAAGTTGATAATTATTACAAAATTTGGGTAGGAAATATTTTGTTTGCATCATGATAAACCAATGATTAGAAATTAGCTAAGTTACCAAATTTTCATATTATAAACTTTTATGTTTCTGAAAATATACACTTAAAATTTCTAAATATTATTGATTGTGTTTAAGATAAAAGTGACAAGAAGAAGAGGGGGAAAGAGTTAAAAATAATTGAACTATAATAAACATATTTTCTGGATATTGGTTAGAAATAGAAACCCAATTCTTATTCTGGTATCTTTTTTTTATTCTTTTCACCTTGTTTGCTTCATGGAAGATAGTTTCCAGTATGTCTCTTATCCAAAATTATCCTAAAGGACAAACATGAATATAGATTTAAAAAGACAATTTTATTTTTCATCTAATTTCTTTAACAAATTATAATAATAATATCTCAGTAGGGCATGTCTGTTTCTTTGGAAAAGAAGAATGTAAGAATTGGCACGGATAGTACAACAGTATAGTTTTTAAATTGATGGGATGGTTTCAATAAATATTAAACAGCAAATAATATATTACATTTTTACAAGGTGCAGTTTGTTTCATATACATTTCACTTAATGGTCCCTGAATTCTTAGGTACTTTTTGTAAATGGAAACAAAATAATGGAGTGCTTTTCCATGAAATGAGGGTCACTTACCCACTCGTAATCACTACCACAAGTTACATATATGTACTTAAATATAACCATCACTAGGAAAGCTGGAAGTAGTTCATCATGTGAGGACTTTTTTCCGCGCAAATGGAAATAAAACTTTCACAAATACCCTCATGGAAAGCAAGGGCTCTGGTGACTCACTGGAGTTCATATATTACTTATTTAGCATATAGAACTTATGTGATGACTCAAAATGTGTGCACATGTGTATATGTGTGTATGTGTTAACATAATTTAGGCACACTTGAAAATACTCTTTCACAATCATAAAAAACTTTTAAATTGTATTAAATATCTCAATAATTTGTTATGAATTTAAACAATTAAATGTGGTAATAGTAGTAACAAAGGTGAGTGTTCAAAATATAAGTGGCATTTTCTAAGCTCTTTCTTTAATATTCTTGACCCTTACAACAATACCACAGGACAGGCAAGACTGAAAGCCCCATGCTAGATGGAAATTTGCTCAAGGCCACATGGTAGAGTGGCTGTAAAGCCTGAATTCCATCTCACATTATTTGAGTTCAAAATTCAAGCCCTTCGACATCTCCAGCGGATGACACAGATAACCTCACTTTCTCTATCTAGCCATCCATATTGTTAACAGAAAGATAGAAATATTCAGGATTTCAAGTATTTTAAATTTGTATGTATGTGTGTATGTGTGTTTAGATACACAATGGGAATATTTAAACTTCAAGTTTTCTGGTGAGTTCCTTTGTAATCTACTTTTTTATAATGTAAACAATTTTTTTCATTTACTCTTTTGTCTCATCTCCATAGTTCATCTCAATTGCTTTGTCTGTTTCTTAGTCTGCTCAAAGAAAAACAGAGGAAATGACACAACAGTACAGGGAGTATACTCTCTTTAGTAATGATAGATTCGTAATATGCATTATCAATGTTCTAGAACCTGGGTTTTCAAGTTTGTCTGGAAACCTAAATAATAATGTATGGGTGAATTGTATTATCTGAGCTTAATTTGTAAAATATGCATATCTTTGTAGATTATTGTTTTAGATTGACTAACTATCCTTCCAGGATAATTCTACACTTTGCTGCCCGGCATCTACCATCCCTATAATAGGATATCACTGGTCTGTGTCAGTACTTACTCCAAAGGGCAGCTCTCTGCCTTTGATTGTGATTTTCCAGTAGTACTGAGTACTTCCTTTTATAATATTTTCTTCTCAGCTTGTATAACATTCCATTATATTTCTCTTTTGGTATTTTGACTATTTGATTTAATGGCCTTTGTCTTCTACTCTTTGTTTACCCTAGCTCTAAATATTGATGATACTCAGGGATTGGTTCTGAGAATTCTTCACACTTTATATTCATTCCCTAAGACATAATTAATTCTGCATCCATTGTATAAAAATACTTTGAGAGAATGCATGGAATGTGCTCAATTGAAAGTTTGAAAGTCAATTTGAGCCTTCCACCTCCTTATATCTTTATCAATTTTACTCCTTATATATCTCAGAATTATAATTTCATAGTGATAAAAACTGACATGCTTTTAGAAGAGCATGGTTATAGCCCTTTGAGTTTAAAAGTTTCGGGTTAGGTCTTCACTGTCTTCTATTTATACATTTGATTTTTGTGATCACCTATGTGGGGTATCATATTTCTTGTTATATATAATCACAACATTTACAGTTTAGTGAGATTGTTTTGAATATTTGCTGTATCAGTGAACATACATTTCTGCATGCTTAGTGACATGTAGGTTGAAAAGCACGACTTTGGTGTTTATTGGAATTAAGAGGAAAAGGCAAAACAGGAGAAGACTAGGAGTGAGCATATCTAAGGTCTTAAATAACTTTAAGATATTAAATCTACAAATAAAATTGTTCAAGTAAGGGAATAAAAACTATTATATTCTATTGTGTCTATGTATTATAGAATACAAATAATAAACATTTATTGAGCAGTTATTAAATAGCAAGTGTTTCTTAAGAGCTTTTGTGTGCACAGGACTACTTAATCCTCATCTATTCCTATGAGTAGTTATTATAATTAATACCCATTTTGTAGATAAACAAACTGAAGTTTTAACAAGATAAGAATAATGATTGGTAGAGTTGGGATTTTACCCCAAGCAGTTTGACTACAGACCTTGTATTCTTAAGAGATATACATCATTGTACATTTCCTAAGGAAATTTCAAAAGTTCTTTCTGTTTTAACTTTTTAGAAGTGGGAAAATCATTCTTATTTTTAAACTGGAGCAACTTAATTGAATCTTTAGGTAACTTGAACTAAAAAGTTATTGTTTTTAAAAGACTATATCATGAACCATGACTCACTCAGTGGTCACAAAATGACTTATATATTGATGTTCATTTTCATGGCAAAGCTGTTTGCTGAATAAATGATCTGGAAGCTTTTGATAAATTTAAAGTTTCTTCTACACTTGGTTTAATTTTTCTTTTCTTTCTTTCCTTCCTTTTTTTTTTCCTGCCACACTATTTACCTTGGCTCTCAGATGACATGTCTTAAATTTTGCTTTGCGCCTAGTCTGGTGTTCTGTCCTGAGAACAGTGACGTCTGGGGACACAGGCTCATTGGCTGTTGAGGGTGCCTGCAGGAGCTTCCTAATGGTAATAGATCCTTCGAGTGATGCTATTCCAAGTGCAGTTGTCATGGGACTAGGTTTTATAATCTGACCATTTACTTTTCATACTGCTTAACACGCCAACTAGTCTGGAAACTACATTAACTCTTTCAGCAGACTAGATACTATGTAATTGTCTGTAGTTTAGCTTTCCTAAATCATCCTCTTGAAATCTGCAAAGTAAATTTTAATTCCAGATGTGCCTAATTTTGAGAACTAGGTTTAGATCCCTAGAGAACTGACTCAATGAATGTTAATTGTGGTGATGATAATAATAGTACCAGAGCTATAAACCTGTCTGTTGTGTTTATAAGGACTGTACAAACTCTCTTCATTCCTGACCTAAAATTTGTCTTAAATATCTGACTAAATCTTGTAATTTTGTTAAATACATATTTTTTATTTCTCTTTGTTTTTGAATGTCTATTAGTATGCATGATAGTAGTAAACTAAGTTTTAAAGTTGTCAGAAGTAGGTCTGCTGATGCATCACTTTATCTGTTGCATTTTAGCAATGAAAAAACTTTTATATTTTCCAAGTGAATGCAAGGATGTCATTTATAAAAATTAGAAGATGCAGATAGAGAAAAAGTAAAAAAATAGAAATTTCCTCTAATAACACGCTTTAGACATAAAAAGTGCTGCAATTTGAGTATATATCATTTACCAGTGTTTCTTATTTTAACATTTTACAAAAAAACAGGGTTAACTTTTGGTAATATGGATTGAGTATACTTTATATGAAATGCGTGGTACTAGGAAAGTTTCAGATTTTGAATTATTTTTAAGATTTTGGGATATTTGTATATACATAAAGAGATGTCTTAGGGATGGGACCCAATCTAAACAAAAATTCATTTGTTTCATATTAACCTTGTATAATAGCTTAGACATAATTTTATGCACACATGGTATCATATTGGTGCTCCAAAAGTTCCAGATTTTGGAACATTATGGATTTTCAGATATTGTAGCATTATGGATTTTCATATTAGAAATGCTCAATTTGTAGTAGTTATATTTCATATTAAATTGAGAATCTGTGTATCCATAGATATTATTATGCACTATTTTAAAATATTTTAAAATTTATACATTTATATTGTTGACATAAATTATGTCATCATCAGTGGACATTCATTGTCTTTCAAATTTTTTTGTTGTTGTCTAAATGGTATCACTAGAGATATCATATTTGAATGCACCTGGTTAGAAAGAGAATTTCTATTTTCAGAAGTTTTCAAACATGTCAAATTTTGCCTAATTGTCTTGCAGACAACTTACACAAGCAGTGAGGATGGAGGTCAGTGGAGAGACTACTCCACTGAATAAATAAGGCCATGGGTTCAGCTCTCAGTACCTTAAAAACAAAAAAAGATAAAGAGAAAGAGTTTTTCATTTTGTGCTTTTGACAACAGTATACAGTGTATAAGTAGCACTTAGCCTGAGTTTTAAAATTTTTATTAAGTAGACATGCAGTTAGGGCAATGCTAAACCTAACAGGAAGTGGAGCTAACTGAATTTCCTAACATTTATTATATTATGATAAGCCGGCTTATCTTTACAGGTTTACAGTAATGTTCTAATCACAGGTTCACAAGTCAAGAGGAAACAAATTGAAGAGAGGAATGGTTATGGCTTTCCCCTTACTAAAACAATAAAAATACTTTCAAGATGATGGATGGACATTTCATAGCATCATTTCCATCATCCTTATATTTGACAAGTGCTGCTGACAATATTAAAGTAATAATTAACATTTATTGGTCATTTATTATCTGCCAAGTACTATTCTAAAAGCATTACATATATTATCTCATACTCTGAAAGCTAATTTGATATGAATTGAAGCATCCAACTCATTTTCAATTAACTAGACCATAGTAGTAAAATGTAGTTAGTCCAGTTTTTCAGAACTTACCAAAACGTATATTCCCAGAAATGTTACTTCCTAGGAATTTTGATTCTGCTATTTAGGTAACAGTAAAGTCACTCAAGCATAAACCAGAGGTACCAGTGTTGCTCCTGTGTGAAATTTTCCATAATTATGGTCACCTTGATTTATTTGCTACTAAATCAATTTATATTACTATCTCACTCCTAGTACTCCATGTCTCTTATTTAATAATATAAAACATAAGTACTGGTAAAGATGACTGAGCATGTATTAATTTTTAAGAGTAGCATTAAATTCACTAATTTAGTTCAAACCTAGCATATCGGATTCAGATGTCTTTAAGCTGTTTCCTTAATTTTTAAAACAAGTGATATTTTAAAAAAATAAATAATGATTAAATAATTAAATTACATGATTAAATAATTAAAAAGAAAAGCAATCTGATCATTTTAATATTTCATCTAAAATATATATAGGACTTTGTACCTTTTTAAAAGTCATATTTATATTAGTTAACTAATAATAGTTTATTTTCTTCTTGAGACAATAAATATTTCAGTCTCATGGAAAAATTCTTGACTTCCCTTCTAGAAAAACCTTGAGTTTCAGTTAAGCAAAACTTTTTCTCCTCTATGTCTGTCCTAGAGCAGATGAACAAAGCTGAAGAAAATCAACCATGCGCAGAGCCTCAGCTTTCTCCTGGCATGGCTACTAATGCAACACGTTTGTAATTGTCTGTACTGTTCCTGTAACTATAGATGAGACTATGGATGACATCACTGTTCCCTGTGAGAACTCTTGTGTTCTGGAGCTGTTCACCTCTCCCTTTACCCAGGACCTTATCCCTGCAACCACTGACTTTCACTTCCGTGCTGTTAATGCATCCCTCATCTCCATTCATTATATGTGCTCTAGCACCTCCTTTATAATACCATCACTGAAATCACTTTTCTTCTCAGCTACTACTTAATCAGTTTGCTTCCATACATAGTGGAACTTCTGGATTTAGATTGTTATAGTTCCCACCTCTATTACTCACATTTCTTTGTCAAGTTATCTTACTCATGGCTCCCGCAGCCGTGTATGTTGCCAAGCCCAGCGGCCACTTCTTGTTTCAGTGATCTCATTAGTCCCATCGGTAGGGAGGGATTCTGTCCTAGGGTTGTGGAAATTGCCGAGTGTGACACCCAACACTGAACTCTTGAGATCAACTGCCACGTACTGATCATATATACTGACAGCCTGGCTGTGCGTGGTCAGATGAAGGTTATACTGGAGAAAGATGAACAATGGAGGGCTGTGGAAAGCAAGCTTTAGAACACCAAGAATATGTGGTGACTTCTGGTCCCATCAGAGGCTGTTCTTAGCTTTTTGAATAATTGTGAGAAAAGAAATGCCATACTCAGAGACAGGCAGGAATTGTGCCTGGTTCCCTTGATAAAGAGGTCTATTTTACTTAGGTATGGTATGCATGGGAACAGGTTGGAAGGGTGCAGTTAGGCCATTCAAGGACTTCTGGTTTTAAGCATATGTCAAGGGGCACATAATTTTGGACCTTAATGTAAAGCTTTTCTATAGTTTTCCACTTAGTTTCTCAGATTTTTCCAACTCTGGTGGCTATCTCTGTCATAAATCATGTTCTTGTATTGCTTGCCATGACTACCAGCTTTTCTAGGAGCTGACAGGTTTATGTGCCCAGCATATTTTGGTCCTCAAGGTTGGAGATCTCCAATTCTCTGAGCTGTGTTTCTTCATTTCTCTGTTCTAAATAAATAATCACATTTATTTATAGCTTCAAATAGCATCTATAATATCCATGTTGTTCCCACATTCTATTTCTAGCCCTTTGTCACTCTGAAATCCTGTATTTGTAGCTCTGGTCTCTTACCTTGGGTTTCCATTTGGAAGTCTTAAAAGCATCTGAAGTTGTATATAACCAACATTATTACTGCATTTTCCTTTAGATATTTTCTTCTTGAAGTCTTTCCCATTTCAGTAAATATCACTGTTGCATATATAGTTGTCTCGACCAAAATCTGGAAACTTAGCCTTCAATTTTCACATTATTTTATGTACTTTCCAATCCACCAGCTAGTTCTGTCAACTCTAATGTCAAAACACAACTAAAACCTATTTATTTCTCTCTATCTGTACCACCAGCATCTTAATCCAAAGCCATATGCATTACTGTCGTAGTTTCCCAACAAGTCTCTTATTTTTTACTCTTAACTAAATCCCTGTGTGCTTGGCTTATCTTCTTAAAAGATAAAATGACTCATACTGATCCTGAAAACCTTTTAACACGATCTCTTAGCTCTTGCAAGAAACCTAAAGTGTCTGAAAAAAACTCCATCGTATTAGATCTGGATCTTGTTTATATTCTGATTTCATCTGGCAGGACTTCCCTTTCCTTATCGTCTTCTCCAGTGATAGTAAACCTCTTCAGTCTCTGACAGTGTTGCGCTTATTCCTGATACTCTAGAGACTTTACATTAGACACTATTGGTACTCAGGGAGTTCATCTCATCTTCAGAGTTTTGGTCTCCTTGATGTCATTTCCACAGAAAAGATACTTTTTACCACTAGTGTCCAACAATCACTGAACAAATTTAAGTCATCATCCTAGTTTAATTTTTCTGAGTAACATATTCCAGTACCTTATATCATCTATTTTGGTAAATTTATTTGCACTATTTTGCTAATTTTTAAATTGACTATAAACCAAAATTGTTAAAGTATTTTCTACAGTTTTAAAATCATAATATTTATTACAATAGCTTGTGTGTACTAGTTTAATTGATATTTTGTTTCTATTTAGAATGGCATAATGAAAATGAACAATCTTAAAAATCAATGCATCTTTGACTCAGTGATGATAGTATTTATCCAATTATGGATGTTCCAGTTTACAGTTTAATGATTTTTCCACTTAACAATTGTTCAAGAGTGATTGGCATTCAAGGGAAACTACTTCGCATTTTGAATTTTGATCCTTTCCCAGGCACTTATGATTCTCTCTTGTGATGCTGAGCAGGAGCAGCAAGCTACAGTTCCCAGTCAGTCATGGTTTCCACACATAAAACAGACTTTGTCTTGGATGACTTTGTCTATCAGTAGGCTAAATGTTGTGAGCACATTTAAGCTAGTTTCCTCTCAGCTGTGATATTTGATAGGTTCAGTAAAACAAATGCATCTTTAATTTACAGTATTTTCAGTTGAAGATGAGTTTACTGGAATTTCACCCCATTATAAGTCAAGGAACTTTCATACTATTTTTTTCTTTTTGAAAGAATGTTTGCTGCTGAATATTTATTCATTCTTCAAAACTAAAACTTGGTGGCAATTTCTTTGAAGCTTCCCTGGCTTCTCATATTGACCTCAACTTTTTTTTTTAATCTTATATAACTTTCTGGTTATTCTTGTCACATTGTATTCCAGTTGTATTTGCCTTCTTGTAGACTATGAGCTGCTTAAACACAAAGTCATGTTAGTCCTTAAATATCTTTGGAAAATTTAATAGCAGAGTATATGAGCATGGTCTTCGTAAAACTTTCCAAGTAAGCAGCTGAGAGGTATAGACTGAAGACTTGAGCAGAAGCAGAGCACTTACTGACCAAACAGCTTTCAAGAGAGCCTAACTGATTTGGTTTGGGGGCAGAAGAGTCATAGGAAGAGCACATCAGTATTCAATGAAAATAATAATGGGACAAGGGTCCCAACTTCCAGGGATTTTAGTTGTAGGGACTACAAAAAAGCTCACATAGTTTTACGTTAAAGTTAAAGTCATTTTGGTTTCATTTTGAATTTAGATGGGGAGGTTAACGTGAAGAAGTTAATAATACAAAGAAAGGCTGTCTTCTATTCTTACTTTTAATTGCTACCCTATGTTTTTTTTTCTAATGTAATGTACTTGAGATCATTTCATTGATAGGTTCATAAAACAAAATAGTCTATGTTGAATAGATGTTCTTGATTCTGAGTCATCAGTAGAGATCCCTGCCAAGGATTACTTTTGGCAAAGATTATTTCAAATTGCTGACACTGTGGTTCTAATGTCTTAAAATTAAAGAAGATAAGAGAATTTCTGAAAATTCAACCATATAAAAAACAAGGTCATCACAGCATACAGTAAATGGCTCCTTTATAACTGATGAAAGATGAACACACATAGCCATGAAAATTTGTACTCATTTGACACGTCTCTCTTTTTTTACATGCTTGCTGAGTATAAGGCTGTTTCATTTCCCCTCCCTCCAGTTTTCTGTGCTATTATCCACTTTCCATAATCTCAGCCTCAAGGGGTCCTAGTGATATGGCATGATAAAGGCAGAAACTCAAGCTGAAAGCCTGCTTTAACTACGGTGTGTACCCATTTTCAACCCCCTGCTGTTTAACTCCATTTGGAGCATCTAAATGGAACAATGAAAAGGTTTGTGAAACAGATACTTGAGTGAAAGAGACTGTAAAAGAAAGAACTAAGAAATAGCAGAATAAGTTAAATGGGACCCTCAACTTCTTTAGTACCACATTCTATTTAATCAAGATCTGCAGAGAAAATAATACCACGAATTGATCTCTTGCTTGTACTCTGTTACACACAGACCCTTGACATTCATTCCTGAGAAACTTGCCTACCCTATGGCATACCCTAAGAGAGTAGTCTGTGACTAATTGAAAGATAAGGCAGGAAGCTAACCATTTAGTTATGCTTTTGTTTTCCTAAATTTAGTACAGTGCTTGGGACATGGCAGGATAATAATATATTTGTTAGTGAACAAATGTGTTTTACATTTCTATCATTGTCAACATCAGATTCTGCTTTCACTCTGCATGAAAGAACTGAAAGCCTAAATTGCTGCAGATTGCTGGCTTCATTCTCTTCAATTTCAGCTTGCCATTAGGCAGCATTTAGTCTCTTTTGAGAAGTGGAGGTGAGCACTGATTCTAATTTTTATATTGATAATGATGAGATTCCTTTCAAAGGCAGAAATTTTAGAAGAGAATTTCAACAAGGTGTTATTTTGATTTAAGTGCTTTGAATTATGGAAAAGACATAGCTTTGGTGATTTAATCAAGACAGGAAGTGTAAGAAGTATGATGGTATGGGATGTGGATTAGGGATTAAGACCTCGCAGTTATTCAAAGAAAGAGGAGGGGTGAAGAGCTCTGAGGAAGTGGGGAGCTGGAATATCAATGGCATGCCTGCTAATATGTTTTGAAGCAGAAATTATATATTTTCTGTCTAATTTGGATAAGAATTTTTTCATAAGAGTTTAATTCTGTGTTAGTTGTACTCAGTATTGAGTTGTAGTTGATATTGCTTACTGGTTTTGGTTAGGAAAAACTTACCAATTATTTAACTCTTAAATTGCCTCATTTTAATTCTTATGTTAATTTTCTTTTTATTGTTAAACTTATTTAATGTTAAATATATTTTGCTTTATATTTTCTCTAAAAGTATACAACAAAACTATTGCATAATTACTGTTAAAATGAAAAAGATTGCCAAAGGATATGCAGTGTAATGAAAACGTAAGGAAGTTTTTGTCACTCCTTTTAAATTTCTGAAAATTTGGGCTTGATATATATCCACATGGACCTTGTTCATACAAACTTCTGTGGTGTATATGTATATATTTATGCATGCACGTATATACACATGTCTGTTTTATGAATAATTCTGGTTTATAGAAATAGTCTTATAAATTTCCATGAATCTTCTGAGGAGAGCTTTTTAAAACTTTTATCGAACTTTAAGAACTAAACTTTTATAAACCTATAAAATATAAAATGACACAAAGAATATATACCATACCATATCGATACACATTAACATTTTACTTATTTTGTCTTATAAACATGTCTTCTACCCATTCCATTCCTCTTTCTCACAGAGGACTAGTTCCTTGTCCTATTTTGTATAATTTGTGTATTTTTGTGTTCAGAAGTAAACTTTATATAAAAGACAACAGATTATGGGTGTCATCTTTTAAAACTGATTTTATTTTAACACCATATTGTTAATGATAAAACTAGTATGATATTTTCTTCTTTGAATATATTATGCTATGTTATCTGTCTTCATATTAATGGACTGTCAGGCTTTTGGCAGCTTTCCTCTGTTCCTCTACTGCTGTGAACTTCATAGCATCTGCATCCCTGCACCATGTGAGTGCTTTATGGAGCCTTGTCATTGAAGGTGTATCCACAGCGGAGCTGCAACAGCATTACATGGGACCTGTTAGATATGAGAACCTTGGACCTCCTCCCAGACTTCCTAGATCAGGATCTGAATTTTAACAAGAACCCTGGTGATTAGTATGCACAATGAAATGTGAAAACAATTGCTGTAAAAAGTGTTCCAGAAAGTGACATCACTAGGTCATGGGAAATAAACACTTTCAACTTCACTATATATTGTTAAATGCTTTATTAAGTGGCTGCTATTATGCTCTACCTTGCCAGCAGTGTATGTGAGTTTATTATTTCTTCCATTCCAGCCAACATTTGGTACCACAGCACTTTTGCATTCTGCCTTTCTCATTGATATGAAAAGTACCTCGTGCCATTTTGATTGGCATTTTCCAGATTGCTAGTACAATCTCTTAGCAATTATTTTTTAGTTCTCGTGTATCTTCAATTTTCCCCCATCCTATACCAGGTGTAAACACACTTTAACTTTTCCAGTTTGAACAAACCCACTCTCCAACAAAGTTTCGCTTGATTCTCCCAGTTAAGGACCCATTTTTCTGATCTCTTTATAGAAAACATTGTTGAAAAAGTTATCTATCCTAACATTTCAAAAAATTGTTTGTGGCATTTCCTTCTACTTAATTCAACAAAATTTTTCTCAAGATCACATAGTAATTCCATGTTTGTAAATCCAGTGATTAATTTGCAGGCCTTAATTTTCTTGACAGTTCAGCACTATTAGATCAGATGATCACGTTCTTTATCACATCACCACTTGGATTCCATGACATTAATTTCTCTTGGTTCTTCTACTCCACTGCCTACTTTTTACTTGGACATTTGCCTGGTTCCCACTCACTTTTCTCATACTTGGAGTATCAAAGCTTCTAACCATTTGGCTTAGTTATTTTCTCCTCATTGAGACACAATAACTGAGTTGATAAGGAAGGAAAAGTTTATCTTGTTTCACAGGTTTTAAAGGTTTCGGGCAATGGCTGGCCGACCTAAGCAAGGGAACATGGCAGAAGATCAAAAGTTCATGGCAGACAGGAAGCAGTGAGCCTTCCTTTATCTTTAGCTTTTTATTCTATCCAGTGTACGAGCCTATTATTGGTGTCCTCAAACCCAGATTGGTTCTTCACTCTTCTGTAAATCCATCATCCACAACCAGAAGTGTGCTAGAGCTGTCAGTGCACTAATCTCTAATCCATTATCACACAGTCATGATTCACTCATTCCCCAAAGCACCACCTGTGAGCACATACGGCTTTGGATGTCATTGAGATGTAAACCATCATTTTCTTCTTTTCACTACTTACCCTTTAGGTGATCAGATTAAATTTCGTTATTTAGATAACACCTGTATTTTCATTATTCCTCTAAATCATTGCTCCTCTAATTTGAGTTTCTTGCATTTGGAATTTTCTATCCAGTTGTGTACTTAAACTCAATGTTGGTATTATCTATAATTATCTCAGATTTAACATGCTAAAAGTAAAAATTCCAGTGTTCCTATCCACAGTCCACACTGTATATTTTTTTTGCTGTCTTTCCCATTTCAAAACAATGACCAATCCTTCCATTTGTTTATGCTCCAAGTTTATTGGGCTCATCTTATATATGACTCTCACTAACTCATCAACACACACTTTTAGTTCTAACTTAACAATAAATGCAGATTCCAAAAATGCCTCACACTTCCACCATGGCTAGGCAGGTAGGAGTCATATTAATGTTGATCTCTTTAACAGTTATTGTCTCTGCTTCTATGTTTCCCTTTTTCCACCAATAATCTATTCTCAGCACACCAGAGTGCTTTTTTTAAATGTAAAGAGTGCCATGCCTCTTCCAACCAATTACTATTTTATAGCCTTTGACAAATGATTGGATGATTTGGGACTAACACCATTGCCCAGTCAAAGATTGACTGTTAAGAGCATTTTCTGCTTTGAATTTGGATAGGATCAACAGAAGTTTGACTTGTAATAAGACTGTGGGTTAACTTCTGACATAGCAATCTCCTCTTCCTCGAGTTGTCATGGATAGTTTGGCAAACATTTGATCCAAGAAACCTATGGAAAATTTTGTAAGTCAGAGTTCTTTAAGAAACACAGTTTATGGGAACTACTAAACAATTTTTAAGAAAATATCTGGCAAATACCTGTACCATTGTTAGCTCAATACTATCCTGCAGTTAATCCTATCATTTTATATATCTCCATTGAACAGCTACATTACATTGTGAAAGCATGTTATAAGAGCAGTCTCACAGTATTCCTGACAATATAAATCATGACCTGTCAGTCACTGTTATTTGTAATGCCTAATCCATTTTAGTGAGTGCTATAGGTTATGTAACACATAAAATTAGGCACTATCTTCATTAGTTCCAATGTTTTGGGGACTCATCACAATCAATTGTTAAAGAATAAACATTGTAATGAAACCACTTAACATATGTTATTTCACATTGCACTGGTAAAAACTAAGTTGACATACATGCATTATGATAGGGATACTCAAAGTGAAGTAGATGACCGTTTCCTGTCTGCAAACTATTGGCTTTCTTGACAAGGCTCAAAATTAGTATTAGAGATTTCTGTAAAAATTTGACAGGATAATTTTATCTGCAAGGTGTGATATTTAAAGGAGGACTTTTTTATATATAAGTAAAAATTCACTAAAATTTCATACTTCTTACGTTTTGCATAATGATCAGTCTGTGATTGATTATAATAAAATTGGTCCTTCCCTCAGTTGGAAAAGCACTATATTAAGGCACAGACAGGATACATATCTGCTATCTTTAGAAATCCAGAGGTGTTTATTTGATAGTAATCTAGATAGTTGTTGATTGGAAGAAGAGTGGCATGACACGCTTTGCATTTAACTAAGATTTTGAAATGGATGTATAAAGCAAAATAAATGTGTTATGGCCATGAACACTCTCTGGGTTTTAATGGACTGAACACTCCAGCCTCTGCTTTTTTGGGTCCATCATAGCAATGAGCTGAGGCTGCACCTTCCTTGAGCCACTCACAGATAGTGATTAGGCGGGAATTTTAAGCAGGTCTCCTGCTGTGATACTAAGAAATTCTCCAACAAGTAGTTTGTCTTGAGGATTTCTCCAAACTTATTTTGGAACTGTGATGAAATCAGATATTTTTCATTTTTTCTTTTTTCTTTTTTTATTTTAAAGAGGGTAAAATTAAACACAACAAAACAGAACA
>PVJX010021233.1:0-15887 GCA_004027295.1 Dolichotis patagonum
GTCCATTTTGATCAGATAGTGCTCCATTAGTGCCCAATCACAACGTATGTTTACCTTAATTATTATTAGAAGCTCTTTGAATGGACCCTGCTACACTTTATGCAGCTGCTGGCCCAGAAATAGTGCTGGAGTGAGAGTTCTAAGATTTGTGTTTCAGCTTGTTTCTGCTAATAAATGCCTTCACTTGAATGTAACATTGGCTTTTTCAGGCATTTAAGAACTCTTTTCCACTCTCAAGATATTGGAAGAATTGTAATATTTTATCTATGTCTTTTAATACTTGGTTCACACACACACAAAACCAGATGCCAGTTTGATATTTCTTTCCTTTTCCTTCCTTTCCTTTCTTTTCCTACTCCTGCTGTGACAACACCATGTCCTAATGTGACATCATAACGCCCTATTGTGACCTCGTATACTGCCAATGTGACATCAGAATTCACAATAAAGATCTCACAATTCTCATCACGACATTTAAATTGTCTTACAACATCACAATTGCCAATTGTGACACCATAATGATGGATATGACATCACGGTATCATATTATAGCATCATGCTAGTCCTTTGTGTCATTATAATGGCCAACTGTGACATGTGTTCTATTGTGACTTCGTAACTCTCCTTTTGACATTACAATTTCCCTTGGTGACATCACAATTTCCCACTGTGATATCACCAGGACCATTGTGACACCACAGTGCCCCACTAAGATATCACAATGTTTTATTGTCACCCTACAGTGTCATTTTGTGAACTCATGATGCCCAGTTGGAACATCACCATTCGCCATGATAACAAAACAACTCCCCAATGATGAGCTCATGTTGCCTAATTATAGCAGCACAATTAGCCTTTTGGCATCACAATTCCCAATTGCAACATCACAGTGACCTCTTGTAACATCATAGTTCCACATTGTAGCATTGCAATGTCCCATTGTGGCACCACCCCGACCTATATTGACATCATGATGTCCTCTTCCTGACTTGTCAATACCCCATTATGACCAGACAATTCCTCATTGATGTTACAGTTCTCTTTTGTGACATCATAACCTCCCAGTCTGACACAAGTGCTCATGATGACATCACAGTCCCCATTATAGCGTCAAAATTCCATTTGTTCACAAGGTAATGCTTCAATGTCACATCAAGTTGTCTTGTGGTGACATTAGCTTGGCCCATTGTGACATCATCATTTCCACTGTGACACCAGAATTATCCTATCAAGTCCTCACCTTGCCCTCATTAGTGCAGCACAATCAACATTTATGATACTACAATTTCGCACTGTGACAACATAGTTGCACATTATGACATCACTGTACCAAATATGGCATCAAAATATCCCATTGTGACATCATCATGCCTTATTTCGAATTCACACATCCTATTTTGGTAAAACAACATCCCACTGTGACATCATAGTTCTCCATATGACTGCAGAATTCCCCATCATGATATCATAATCATCCATTACAGCATCAAAATAAACCCTTGTGACATCACAGTTCTCCAGTGATAACACTGGATGCACCATTGTGACAGAACAACTCTCCCCTGTGATATCACACCACCCTATTGTGACACCACTGCACCCCATGATGACATACTTTTTACTGTTACTTCACAATTCCCCATTATGATCTCACATTGCCCTGGTTATCATCTCAGTGTCCCCATTATGCTACCGTGCCTTTCCTTTATGCTATCATGATGTGCCACTGTGACCTTCAAATTCCCTATTGTTATATCAAATATCCAATTATGACATCACAATTTTCTGCTTTGCCATCAGGATACCCCCATTAGGATCTCACACTTCCCACATTCTGACTTTATAAAGCCACATCATTATCTCATAAGTTCCATTTTGATCACATAATACTCCATTAAGGCCCCATCACAAACGATGTTTACCTTAATTATGAATAGATATTCGAGGGCACCCTACGACACTTCATACAGCTGCCGGCAAAAAAAAGGACTGGATTCAGAGTCCTAAGATGTATGCTTCAACTTGTGTCGGCTAACAAATGCCTTCAATTTAAAGAAACATTTGCTTTTGCAGGCATTTAAGAACCCTTTTCCAGTCTCAAGATCATGTGAAAATTGGAATTTCTTTATATATTTCTTTTAAAACTAGGTTCACACACACAGAAAAGCAGATACCAGTTTGATATCTTTCCCTTTCCTTCCTTTCCTTTCTTTTCGTATACCTGCTGTGACATCACCATGTCCTACTGTGACACAGTAACACCCAATTTTGACCTTGCATACTGCCAATTTTACATCACAATTTACAACTAAGATCTCACAATTCTCATCATGACATTTAAATTGCCTTACAACATCACAATTACCAATTGAGACACCACAATTGTGGACATGACATGATGGTATCACATTATAGCATCAGGCTATGCCTTTGTGACATCATAATGCCCTATTGTGACAGGTGTTCACTTGTGACCTCGCAACTCCCATTATGACATTACAATTTTCCTTTATGACCTCATGATTTCCTACTGTGACATCACAATTGCCCACTGTGATATCACCAGATTCAGTCTGACATCACAGTGCCCCACCATGATATCACAATGTTGTATGGTCACCCACTAATGCCATATTGTGACCTCATGCTGCCCAAATGGAACATCACCATTCCCCATGATAGCCAATCTACTCCCTAATTATGAGCTCATGTTGCCTATTTATAGCAGCATAATTAACATTTTTGACATCACAATTCCCAATTGCAACATCTCAGTGACTTGTTATGACATCATAGTTCCACATTATGGCATTACAATACCCAATTGTGACACCACGCTGCCCTATTTTGACATTATGATACACTTCTCATGACTTGTCAATTCCCCATTATGACCAGATAATTCCCCGTT
Source organism: Dolichotis patagonum (assembly GCA_004027295.1). Taxonomy (NCBI): domain Eukaryota; kingdom Metazoa; phylum Chordata; class Mammalia; order Rodentia; family Caviidae; genus Dolichotis; species Dolichotis patagonum. The sequence continues at coordinate 2,912 of PVJX010021233.1, forward strand.
GATGTTGCAGTTTTCTTTTCTGACATGATAAACTCCCTGTGTGGCACAAGTGCTCATGATGACATCAGACTCCCCATTATAGCATCAAAATTACCCTTTTTCACAGGTTAATGCTTCACTATCACATCAAGGTGTGGTGACACTAGCTTGGCCCACTGTGACATCATCATTTCCAGTGTGACACCACAATTACCCTATTATGACCTCACATTGCCCTCACTAGAGCAACACAATCAACATTTATGTTACTACAATACCCCACTGTGACAACATAGTTGCACAATATGACATCACTGTTCCAAATATGGCATCGAAAAATCCCATTGTGACATCATCATGACTTATGGTGACATCACACATCCAATTGTGGTATCAACACCGTGTTGTGACATCATAGTGATCCATATGACTTCCGAATTACCCATCATGATATCATAATCATCCATTACAGCAGCACAATTAACGCATGGGGCATTACATTTCTTCAGTGATAACAGTAGATGCATCATTGTGGCAGAACAACACTCCACTGTGAAATCACAGTGTCCTTTTGTGATACCACTGTACACCATGCGGACATACTTTTCACGTTTACTTCCAATTCCCAATTATGTTCTCACATTGCCCTCGTTATCGTCTCAGTGTCCTCATTATGTTACCATGTCATTCCATTGTGCTGTCACTATGCCCCACTGTGACCTCCAAATTCCCTGTTGTGATATAAAATATCCCATCATCACATCACAACTCTCTTCTGTGCCAACAGATACACCCATTAGGATCTTACTCTTCCCCCATTCTGACTTTATAAAGCGATATCACTAGCTCATAATTTACATTTTGATCACATTATGCTCCATTAGGGCCCCATCACCAGCTATGTTTACATTAATTATGATTAGAAGATCTTCCAAGGCACCCTTCTACTCTTCATACAGCTCCAGGCCCACAAAAAGTACTGGATTCAGAGTTCTAAGATTTATGTTTCTGTTTGTTTCTGCTAACAAATGATTTTACTTGAATGTAACATTTAGTTTTTCAGGCATGTAAGAAATATTTTCCAGTCTCAAGATAGTGGAAAAATTGTAATTTTTTTATCTATTTCTTTTAATACTAGGATCACAGACACAAAAAAACAGATGCCAGTTTGATATTTCTTTCCTTTTACTTCATTTCTTTTCCTTTTGCTGGTGTGACATCGCCATGTTCCACTGTGACATGATAACGCCATATTGTGACCTCATATACTGCCAATGTGACATCACAATTCACAATTCAGATCTCACAATTCTCATCATGACATTTAAATTATCTTACAACATAACGATTGACAATTGTGATACCACAATGATAGATATGACATCATGGTATCACATTATAACATCATGCTATGCATTTGTGTCATCATTATGCACTATTGTGACATGTGTTCTGTTTTAACCACGCAATTCACATTATGACATTAAAATTTCCTTTGTGACATCATGATTGCCCACTGTGACATCACAATTGCCCACTGTGATATCGCCAGGACCATTGTGACATCACAGTGCGCCTCTATGATATCACAATTCTGTATTGTCACCCAAGAATGCCATATTGTTACCTCATGATGCCCAGTGCGAACATCACAATTGCATATTATAGCGAAACAATTCTCTAATTATGAGCTCCTGTTCTATAATTATAGCAGCACAATTAACCTTTATGACATCCGAATTCCCAATTGTGACATAACAGTGACATGTTATGACAGCATAGTTCCACATTATGGCATTAAAATACCCCATTGTAAAACCACCCTGCCCTAATTTGACATCATGATACCCACATCAGGAATTGTCAATTCTCCATTATGAACAGACAATTCTGCATTGATGTTACAGTTTTCTCTTGTGGCCTCATAACTGCCCATGGTGACACAACTGCCCATGATGTCATCAAAGTCCCCATTATAGCATCACAATTCCTTTATTTTCACAGTATAATGATTCACTGTGAACTCATGTTGCACTGTGCTGACAATAACTTGGGCCATTGTGACAGCATCACTTCCAGTGTGACACCACAATTCCCCTATTATGACCTCACATTGCCCTCATGAGAGCAGCACAATCAACCTTTATGATACCACAATTCCCTACCGTGACGCCATAGATGCATATTATGACAACACTGTACCAAATATGGCCAAAAAATATCCCATTGTGACATCATCGTACCTATTGTAAGTTCACACATCCTATTGTGGTATCACACCACCCCATTGCGACATCATAGTTCTCCATATGACTTAAGAATTCCCCATGATGATATCATAATGATCCATTACATCATCACAATAAACCCTAGTGATATCACATTTCTCCAGTGAAAAGAGTCGATGCATGATTGTGACTGAACAACACTCCACTGTGACATCAGAGCACCCTATTGTGACACTACTGTACCACATGATGAGACACTTTTCACTGTTACTTCACAATTCCTCATGGTGATCTCACATTGCCCTCATTACCATATCAGTGTCCTCATTATGGTACCATGCAAATCCTTTATGATGTCACTATGCCGCACTGTGCCCTCCAAAGTCCCTATTGAGACATCAAATATCCCATTATGACACCAAAATTCTCTGCAGTGCCATCAGGAAACGCCCCTTAGAATCTCACTCTTCCCACATTCTGACTTTATGAAGCCTCATCATTAGCTCATAATTTCCATTTTGATCACATAATGCTCCAATAGTGCCCCATCACCACCTATGTTTACCTTAATTATGATTAGAAGATCTTCCAAGGCACACTTCTACACTTCATACAGCTCCAAGATCCAAAAATGTACTGGATTCAGAGTTCTAAGATTTATGTTTCAAATTGTTTCTGCTAAAAAATGCCTTCACTTGAATGTAACATTTGCTGTTTCAGGCATTTGAGAACTCTTTTCCAGTCTCAATATATTGGAAGAAATGTAATTTTTTTATCTATTTCTTTTAATACTAGGTTACACACACAAAACCACATGTAAGTGTGATTTTTTTTCCTTTTCCTTGCTTTCCTTTCTTTTACTACTCCTGCTGTGACATCACCATGTCCTACTGTGACATCATAACACCCTACTGTGACCTCATATACGGCCAATGTGACATCACACTTCACAATTAAGATCTCACAATTCTCATCATGACATTTAAATTATCTTACAATATCACAATTGCCAATTGTGACACCACAATGTTGGATATGACATCATGGTATCACATTTTGGCATCATGCTATGCCTTTGTGACCTCATAATTCAATATTATGACATGTGTTCTATTGTGACTTTGCAACTCCCAGTATGACATTACAATTTTCCTTTGAGATATCATGATTGCCTGCTGTGATATCACAATTGCCCACTGTGATATCACCAGGACCATTGTGACATCACAGTTCCCCACTATGATGTCACAATTCTGTATTGTCTCCCAAAAATGACATATTGTTACCTCATGATATCCAGTGGGAACATCACAATTGCATATTATAGCGAAACAACTCCCTGATTATGAGCTCCTGTTCTATAATTATAGAAGCACAATTAACCTTTATGACATCACAATTACCAATTGTGACATCACAGTGACATGTTATGACAGCATAGTTCCACATTATGGCATTACAATACCCCATTCTAACACCACCCTGCGCTATTTTGACATCATGATACCCACATCAAGAATTGTCAATTCCCCATTATGAACAGACAATTCTGCATTGATGTTACAGTTTTCTCTTGTGAACTCATAACTGCCCAGGGTGACACAAGTGCCTATGATGCCATCAAAGTCCCCATTATAGCATCACAATTCCGTTTTTTTCACAGTATAATGATTCACTGTCATCTCAAGTTGCACTGTGGTGACACTAACTTGGCCCATTGTGACAGCATCATTTCCAGTGTGACACCACAATTACCCTATTATGACCTCACATTGCCCTTATTAGAGCAGCACAAATAAAATTTATGATACCACAATTCCCCACTGTGATGACATAGATGCAAATTATGAAATCACTGTACGAAATATGGCCTCCAAATATCTCATTGTGACATCATCATGCCTTAGTGTGACTTCACAAATCCTATTGTGGTATCACACCAACCCATTCCGATATCATAGTTCTCCATACTAATAAAGAATTCCCCATCATGATGTCATAATTATCCATTATAACATCATGATAAACCCTAGCGATATCACAGTTCTCCAGTGAAAGGAGTAGATGCATGATTGTGACAGAACAGCACTCCCCTGTGACATCACAGCACACTATAGTGACACCACTGTACACCATGATAAGACACTTTTCACTGTTACTTCACAATTCGCCATGGTGATCTCACATTGCCCTCCTTACGATATCAGTGTCCTCATTATGGTACCATGTCATTCATTTATGCTGTCACTATGGCCCACTGTGACCTGCAAATTCCCTATTGTGATATAAAATATCCCATCATGACATCACAATTCTCTCGTGTGCCATCAGGATACCCTCATTATGATCTCACTCTTCCTATATTCTGATTTTATAAAGCGACATCACTACCTCATAATTTCCATTTTGATCACATAATTCTCCATTAGGGCCCCATCACAACCTATGTTTACTATAATTATGATTAGAAGATCTTCCAATGCACCCTTCTACATTTCATACAGCTCCAAGCCCCAAAAAAGTACTGGATTCAGAGTTGTAAGATTTATGTTTCAAATTCTTTCTGCTAAAAAATACCTTCACTTGAATGTAACATTTGCTTTTTCAGGCATTTGAGAACTCTTTTCCAGTCTCAATATATTGTAAGAATTGTAATTTTTTTATCTATTTCTTTTAAAACGAGGTTACACACAAAAACAGATGTAAGTTTGATATTTTTTTCCTTTTACTTCCTTTCCTTTCTTTTACTACTCCTGCTGTGACAACACCATGTCCTACTGTGACATCATAACGCCCTATTGTGACCTCGTATACAGCCAACGTCACATCACAATTCACAATTAAGTTCTCACAATTCTCATCATGACATTTAAATTACCTTACAATATCATATTTGCCAAATGTGACACGACAATGATGCATATGACATCATGGTATCACATTTTGGCATCATGCTATGCCTTTGTGACATCATAATTCACTATTATGACATGTGTTCTATTGTGACCTCGCAACTCCCAGTATGACATTAAAATTTTCCTTTGAGATATCATGATTGCCCGCTGTGATATCACAATTCCCCACTGTGATATCGCCGGTACAATTGTAGCATCACAGTGACCCAGTATGGTATCACAATGTTGTATTGTCACCAAATAATGCCATATTGTTACCTCATGATGCCCTGTTGGATCATCACAATACCATAATTTAGCAAAACTACTCCTAAATTATGAGCAGTTGTGTCCTAATTATAACAGCACTATTAACCTTTATGACATCACAATTCCCAACTGTGACAACAAGGTGACATGTTATGACATCATAGTTCCACATTATGGCATTACAGTACCCCGTTGTGACAGCACACTGCCATATGTTGACTTGATGATACCCTCATCATGACTTGTCAATTCCCCATTATGAGGAGAGAATTCTCTATGGATGTTACAGTTTTCTTTTTTGACATCATAACTGCGCAAAGTGACACAAGTGCCCATTGTGACATCACAGTCCCCATTGTTCCATCACAATTCCCCTTTTTCACAGGGTAATGATTCACTTTCACCTCAAGGTGCCCTGTGGTGACACTAGCTTGGCCCATTGTGACATCATCATTTCCGGTGTGACATCACAATTACCCTATTATGACCTCACAGTGCCCTCATTAGTGCAGCACAATCAACCTTTATGATACCACAATTCCCCACTGTGACAACATAGTTGCACATTACTACATCACTGTGAAATATGGCATTAAAATATTCCATTTTGGAATCATCATGCCTCATTGTGACTTCACACATCCTTTTGTGCAATCACAGCACCCCATTGTGACATCATAGTTCTCCATATGACTTCAGAATTCCCCATCATGATATCATTATCATCCATTACAGCATGACCATAAACCCTTGTCAAAACACAGTTCTCCAGTGATAACAGTAGATGCATCCTTGTGACACAACAACACTCCACTGTGACATCACAGGTCCCTAATTTGATACCACTGTACCCCAGGATGCATGTTTTTCACTGTTACTTCACAATTCCCCATTATGATCTTACATTGTCCTCGTTATCATCTCAGTGTCCTCATTATGGTATAATGGCATTACTTTATGCTGTCACTATGCCCCACTGTGACCTCCAAAGTCCCTATTGTGACATCAAATATCCCATTATGACATCAAAATTCACTGCAGTGCCATCAGGAAACCCCCATTAGGGTCTCACTCTTCCCCCATTCTGACTTTATAAAGCCATATCATTAGCTCATAATTTCCATTTTGATCACATAATGCTGCAATAGTGCCCCATCACCACCTATGTTTAACTTAAATATGATTAGAAGATCTGCAAAGGCACCCTATAACCCTTCTTGCAGCTCCAGGCCCACAAAAAGTACTGGATTCAGAGTTCTAAGATTTATGTTTCAATTTGTTTCTGCTAACAAATGAGTTTACTTGAATGTAACATTTGCTTTTTCAGGCATTTAAGAAATCTTTTCCACTCGCAAGATAGTGGAAAAATTGTAATTTTTTCTATCTATTTCTTTTAATACTAGGCTCACACACAAAAAAAAACCAGATTCCAGTTTTATATTTCTTTCCCTTTCCTGCCTTTCTTTTCCTTTTCCTGCTGTGACATTGCCATGTCCTACTGTGACATGATAACGCCCTATTGTGACCCCATATACTGCCAATGTGACATCACAATGCACAATTCAGATCTCACAATTCTCATCATGACATTTACATCATCTTACAACATCACAGTTGACAATTGTGACCTCGCAATTACGGATATGACATCATGGTATCACATTATAACATCATGCTACGCATTTGTGTCATCATAATGACCTATTGTGACACGTGTTCTGTTTTAACCTCGCAATTCACATTATGACATTAAATTTTCCTTTGTAACATCATGATTGCCCACTGTGACATCACAATTGTCCATTGTGATATCACCAGGACCATTGTGACATCACAGTGCCCCACTATGATATCACAATTCTGTATTGTCACCAAAGAATGCCATATTGTTACCTCATGATGCCCAGTGGGAACATCACAATTGCATATTATAGCAAAACAACTCCCTGATTATGAGCTCCTGTTTATAATTATAGCAGCACAATTAACCTTTATGAAATCACAATTCCCAATTGTGACATCACAGTGACATGTTATGACAGCATAGTACCACATTATGGCATTACAATACCCCATTGTAACACCACCCTGCCCTATTTTGACATCATGATACCCACATCAGGAATTGTCAATTCCCCATGATGAACAGACAATTCTGCATTGATGTTACAGTTTTCTCTTGTGACCTCATAACTGACCAGTGGGACACAAGTGCCCATGATGACATCAAAGTGCCCATTATAGCATCACAATTCCTTTTTTCTCACATTATAATGATTCACTGTCACCTCAAGTTGCACTGTGGTGACACTAACTTGGCCCATTGTGACAGCATCATTTCCAGTGTGACAGCACAATTACCCTATTATGACCTCACATTGCCCTCATTAGAGCCGCACAATCAACCTTTATGATACCACAATTCCCCACTGTGACGACATAGATGCATATTATGCCATCACTGTACCAAATATGGCCTCAAAATATCCCATTGTGACATCATCATGCCTTATGGTGACTTCACTCATCCTATTGTAGTATCACACCACCACATTAGGACATCGTAGTTCTCCATATTACTTAAGATTTCCCCATCATGATACCATAATGATCCATTACAACATCACGATAAACCATAGTGTTATCACAGTTCTCCAGCGAAAGGAGTAGATGCATGATTGTGACAGAACAACACTCCACTGTGACTTCACAGCACCCTATTGTGACACCACTGTACCCCATGATGAGACACTTTTCACTGTTACTTCACAATTCCCCATGGTGATCTCACATTGCCCTCGTTACCATATCAGTGTCCTCATTATGGTACCACGCCATTGCTTTATGCTGTCACTATGCCCCACTGTGACCTCCAAATTCCCTATTGTGATATAAAATATCCCATCAGGACATCACAATTCTCTCCTGTGCCATTAGGATACCCCCATTACGATCTCAGTTTTCCCGCATTCTGACTTTATAAAGCGACATCACTAGCCAATAATTTGAATTTTGATCACATAATGCTCCATTAGGGCCCCATCACAACCTAAGTTTACCTGAATTATGATTAGAAGTTCTTCCAAGGCACGCTTCTGCACTTCATACAGCTCCAAGCCCCAAAAAAGTACTGGATTCAGAGTTCTAAGATTTATGTTTCAAATTCTTTCTGCTAAAAAATACCTTCACTTGAATGTAACATTTGCTTTTTCAGGCATTTGAGAACTCTTTTCCAGTCTCAATATATTGTAAGAATTGTAATTTTTTATCTATTTCTTTTAATACGAGGTTTCACACAAAAACAGATGTAAGTTTGATATTTTTTTTCTTTTACTTCCTTTCCTTTCTTTTACTACTCCTGCTGTGACATCACCATGTCCTACTGTGACATCATAACACCCTATGGTGACCTCGTATACTGCCAACGTGACATCACAATTCACAATTAAGATCTCACAATTCTCATCATGACATTTAAATTACCTTACAATATCACATTTGTCAAATGTGACACGACAATGATGCATATGACATCATGGTATCACATTTTGGCATCATGCTATGCCTTTGTGACATCATAATTCACTATTATGACATGTGTTGTATTGTGACCTCACAACTCCCAGTATGACATTACAATTTTCCTTTGAGATATCATGATTGCCCGCTGTAATATCACAATTCCCCACTGTGATATCGCCGGTACAATTGTAGCATCACAGTGACCCACTATGGTATCACAATGTTGTATTGTCACCCAATAATGCCATATTGTTAACTCATGATGCCCTGTTGGATCATCACAATACCATAATTTAGCAAAACTACTCCTAAATTATGAGCAGTTGTGTCCCAATTATAACAGCACTATTAACCTTTATGACATCACAATTCCCAACTGTGACATCAAGGTGACATGTTATGACATCATAGTTCCACATTATGGCATTACAGTACCCCGTTGTGACAGCACACTGCCCTATGTTGACTTGATGATACCCTCATCATGACTTGTCAATTCCCATTATGAGCAGAGAATTCTCTATGGATGTTACAGTTTTCTTTTGTGACATCATAACTGCGCAAAGTGACACAAGTGCCCATTGTGACATCACAGTCCCCATTGTTCCATCACAATTCCCCTTTTTCACAGCGTAATGATTCACTTTCACTTCAAGGTGCCCTGTGGTGACACTAGATTGGCCCATTGTGACATCATCATTTCCGCTGTGACATCACAATTACCCTATTACGACCTCACAGTGCCCTCATTAGAGCAGCACAATCAACCTTTATGATACCACAATTCCCCACTGTGACAACATAGTTGCACATTATTACATCACTGTGCCAAATATGGCATTAAAATATTGCATTTTGCAATCATCATGCCTCATTGTGACTTCACACATCCTTTTGTGCAATCACAGCACCCCATTGTAACATCATAGTTCTCCATATGACTTCAGAATTCCCCATCATGATATCATTATCATCCATTACAGCATGACCATAAACCCTTGTCAAAACACAGTTCTCCAGTGATAACAGTAGATGCATCCTTGTGACACAACAACACTCCACTGTGACATCACAGGTCCCTAAATTAATACCACTGTACCCCAGGATGCATGTTTTTCACTGTTACTTCACAATTCCCCATTATGATCTCACATTGTCCTCGTTATCATCTCAGTGTCCTCATTATGGTATAATGGCATTCCTTTATGGTGTCACTATGCCCCACTGTGACATCCAAAGTCCCTATTGTGACATCAAATATCCCATTATGACATCAAAATTCACTGCAGTGCCATCAGGAAACCCCCATTAGGGTCTCACTCTTCCCCCATTCTGACTTTATAAAGCCATATCATTAGCTCACAATTTCCATTTTGATCACATAATGCTGCAATAGTGCCCCATCACCACCTATGTTTAACTTAAATATGATTAGAAGATCTGCAAAGGCACCCTATAACCCTTCTTGCAGCTCCAGGCCCACAAAAAGTACTGGATTTAGAGTTCTAAGATTTACGTTTCAATTTGTTTCTGCTAACAAATGAGTTTACTTGAATGTAACATTTGCTTTTTCAGGCATTTAAGAAATCTTTTCCAGTCTCAAGATAGTGGAAAAATTGTAATTTTTTTATCTATTTCTTTTAATACTAGGCTCACACACAAAAATACCAGATTCCAGTTTTATATTTCTTTCCTTTTCCTGCCTTTCTTTTCCTTTTCCTGCTGTGACATCGCCATGTCCTACTGTGTCATGATAACGCCTTATTGTGACCCCATATACTGCCAATGTGACATCACAATTCACAATTCAGATCTCACAATTCTCATCATGACATTTAAATTATCTTACAACATCACAATTGACGATTGTGACATCACAATGATGGATATGACATCATGGTAACACATTATAACATCACGCTATGTATTTGTGTTATCATAATGACATATTGTGACATGTGTTCTGTTTTAACCTCTCAATTCACATTATGACATTAAAATTTCCTTTGTGACATCATGATTGCCCACTGTGACATCAGAATTGCCCACTGTGATATCACCAGGACCATTGTGACATCACAGAGCCCCACTATGTTATCACAATTCTGTTTTGTCACCCAAGAATGCTTTATTGTTTCTTCATGATGCCCAGTGGAGCATCACAATTGCATATTATAGAGAAATATCTCCCTGATTATGAACTTCTGTTCTATAATTATAGCAGCACAATTAACCTTTATGACATCACAATTCCCAATTGTGACTTCACAGTGACATGTTATGACAGCATAGTTCCACATTATGGCATTACAATAGCTCATTGTAACACCACCCTGCCCTATTTGGACATCATGATACCCACATCAGGAATTGTCAATTCCCCATTATGAACAGACAATTCTGCATTAATGTTACAGTTTTCTCTTGTGACCACAAAACTGCCCAGTGTGACACAAGCGCGCATGATGACATCAAAGTCCCCATTATAGCATCACAATTCCTTTTTTTTCCCAGTATAATGATTCACTATCACCTCAAGTTGCACTGTGTTGACACTAACTTGGCCCATTTTGACAGCATCATTTCCAGTGGGACATCACAATTACCCTATTGTGACCTCACATTGCCCTCATTAGAGCAGCACAATCAACCTTTATGATACCACAATTCCCCACTGTGATAACATAGATGCATATTATGACATCACTGTACCAAATATGGCCTCAAAATATCCCATTGTGACATCATCATGCCTTATTGTGACATCACACATCCTATTGTGGTATCAAACCACCCTAATACGACATCATAGTTCTCCATATGACTTAAGAATTTCCCATCATGATGTCATAATGATCCATTACAACACCACAATAAACCCTAGTGATATCACAGTTCTACAGTGAAAAGAGTAGATGCCTGATTGTGACAGAACAACACTCCACTGTGACAGCACAGCACCCTATTGTGACACCACTGTACCCCATGATGAGACACTTTTCTCTGTTACTTCACAATTCCCGATGGTGATCTCATATTGCCCTCCTTTCCATATCAGTGTCCTCATTTTAGTACCATGCCATTCCTTTATGCTGTCTCTATGCCCCACTGTGACCTGCAAATTCCCTATTATGATATAAAATATCCCATCATGACATCACAATTCTCTCCTGTGCCATCAGGATACCCCCATTACGATCTCACTCTTCCCGCATTCTGACTTTATAAAGCGACATCACTAGCTCATAATTTGAATTTTGATCACATGGATCCACATGGATCCATTTGGGACCCATCACAACCTAAGTTTACCTGAATTATGATTAGAAGATCTTCCAAGGCACGCTTCTGCACTTCATACAGCTCCAAGCACCAAAAAAGTACTGGATTCAGAGTTGTAAGATTTATGTTTCAAATTCTTTCTGCTAAAAAATACCTTCACTTGAATGTAACATTTGCTTTTTCAGGCATTTGAGAACTCTTTTCCAGTCTCAATATATTGTAAGAATTGTAATTTTTTTATCTATTTTTTTAATACTAGGTTACACACAAAAAGAGATGTAAGTTTGATATTTTTTTCCTTTTACTTCCTTTCCTTTCTTTTACTACTCCTGCTGTGATATCACCATGTCCTACTGTGACATCATAACACCCTATGGTGACCTCGTATACTGCCAATGTGACATCACAATTCACAATTAAGATCTCACAATTCTCATCATGAAATTTAAATTATCTTACAATATCACAGTTGCCAATTGTGACACCACAATGATGGATATGGCATCATGGTATCACATTTTGGCATCATGCTCTGCCTTTGTGACATCATAATTCACTATTATGACATGTGTTCTATTGTGACCTCGCAACTCCCAGTATGACATTACAATTTTCCTTTGAGATATCATGATTGCCCGCCGTGATATCACAATTCCCCACTGTGATATCGCCAGTAAAATTGTAACATCACAGTGACCCAGTATGGTATCACAATGTTGTATTGTCACCCAATAATGCCATATTGTTACCTCATGATGCCCTGTTGGATCATCACAATACCATAATTTAGCAAAACCACTC
>PVJX010021233.1:15987-32303 GCA_004027295.1 Dolichotis patagonum
AATTGTAACATCACAGTGACCCAGTATGGTATCACAATGTTGTATTGTCACCCAATAATGCCATATTGTTACCTCATGATGCCCTGTTGGATCATCACAATACCATAATTTAGCAAAACCACTCCTAAATTATGAGCAATTGTGTCCTAATTATAACAGCACTATTAACCTTTATGACATCACAATTCCCAACTGTGACATCAAGGTGACATGTTATGACATCATAGTTCCACCATATGTCAATACAATACCCCGTAGTGACAGCACACTGCCCTATGTTGACTTGATGATACCCTCATCATGACTTTTCAATTCCCCATTATGAGCAGAGAATTCTCTATGGATGTTAGAGTTTTCTTTTGTGACATCATAACTGCCCAAAGTGACACAAGTGCCCATTGTGACATCACAGTCCCCATTGTTCCATCACAATTCCCCTTTTTCACAGGGTAATGATTCACTTTCACCTCAAGGTGCCCTATGGTGACACTAGATTGGCCCATTGTTACATCATCATTTCCGGTGTGACCTCACAATTACCCTAGTATGACCTCACAGTGCCCTCATTAGAGCAGCACAATCAACCTTTATGATACCACAATTACCCTCTGTGACAACATAGTTGCACATTATTACATCACTGTACCAAATATGGCATCAAAATATTTCATTGTGGAATCATCATGCCTCATTGTGACTTCACGCATCCTATTTTTTAATCAGAGCACCCAATTGTGACAGCACAGTTCTCCATATGTCTTCAGAATTCCCCATCATGATATCATAATCATGCATTACAGCATGACCATAAACCCTTGTCAAAACACAGTTCTCGAGTGATAACAGTACATGCATCCTTGTGACAGAACAACACTCCCCCGTGACATCACAGGTCCCTAATTTGATACCACTGTACCCCAGGAGGCATGTTTTTCACTGTTACTTCACAATTCCCCATTATGATCTCACATTGGCTTCGTTATCATCTCAGTGTGCTCATTATGGTATCATGGCATTCCTTTATGCTGTCACCATGCCCCACTGTGACCTCCAAAGTCCGTATTGTGACATCAAATATCCCATTATGATATCAAATTTCTCTGCAGTGCCATCAGGAAACCCCTGTTAGGATCTCACTCTTCCCCCATTCTGACTTTAGAAAGCCACATCATTAGCTCATAATTTCCATTTTGATCACATAATGCTCCAATAGTGCCACATCACCACCTATGTTTACCTTAATTATGATTAGAAGATCTACGAAGGCACCCTTTAACCCTTCATGCAGCTCCAGTCCCACAAAAAGTACTGGATTCAGAGTTCTAAGATTTATGTTTCAATTTGTTTCTGCTAACAAATGAGTTTACTTGAATGTAACATTTGCTTTTTCAGCCCTTTATGAATCTTTTCCAGTCTCAAGATAGTGGAAAAATTGTAATTTTTTTTATCTATTTCTTTTAATACTAGGCTCACACACACAAAAAGCCAGATGCCAGTTTGATATTTCTTTCCTTTTCCTTCCTTTCCTTTCTTTTCCTATTCCTGCTGTGACATCACCATGTCCTAATGTGACGTTATAACACCCTATGTGACCTCGTATACTGCCAATGTGACATCACAATTCACAATAAAGATCTCACAATTCTCATCATGACATTTAAATTATCTTACAACATCACAATTGCCAATTGTGACACATAATGATGGATATGACATCACCGTATCACATTATAGCATCTTGCCAGGCCTTTGTGACATTATAATGCCCTATTGTGAAATGTGTTCTATTGTGACCCCGCAACTCTCCTTTTGACTTTACAATTTCCCTTGGTGATATCACAATTGCCCACTGTGATATCACCAGGACCATTATGACACCACAGTGCCCCACTAAGATATCACAATGTAGTATTGTCACCCTACAGTGCCATTTTGTGAAGCCATGATGCCCAGTTGGAACATCACCATTCCCCATGATAGCAAAACAACTCCCTAATGATGAGCTCATGTTGCCTAATTATAGCAGCACAATTAACCTTTGTGACATCACAATTCTCAATTGCAACATCACAGTGACCTTTTATGACAACATATTTCCACATTATGGCATTGCAATGCCGCATTGTGACACCACCCTGCCCTATTTTGACATCATGATGACTTCTTCGTGATTTGTCAATACCCCATTATGACCAGACAAATCCTCATTGATGTTACACTTTTCTTTTGTGACATCATAACCTCCCAAAGTGACACAAGTGCCCATGATATCACAGTCCCCATTATAGCGTCACAGTTCCTTTTTTTCACAGGGTAATGCTTCACTGTCACATCAAGGTGCCTTGTGGTGACATTATGTTGGCCCATTGTGACATCTTCATTTCCACTGTTACACCACAATTACCCTATTAAGTCCTCACATTGCCCTCATTAGTGCAGCACAATCAACCTTTATGATACTACAATTTCCCACTGTAACAACATAGTTGCACATTATGATATCACCGTACCAAATATGGCATCAAAATATCCCATTGTGACATCATCATGCCTTATTTTGAATTCACACATCCTATTTTGGTATCACAACATCCCAATGTGACATCATAGTTCTCCATATGACTGCAGAATTCCCCCTAATGATATCATAATCATCCATTACAGCATCAAAATAAACCCTTGTGACATCACAGTTCTCCAGTGATATCACTGGATGAACCGTTTTGACAGAACAACTCTCCCCTGTGACATCACAGCACCCTATTGTGACACCACTGCACCCCATGATGACATACTTTTTACTGTTACTTCACAATTCCCCATTATGATCTCACATTGCCCTGGTTATCATCTCAGTGTCCCCATTATGGTACGGAGCCATTCCTGTATGCTATCATGATGTGCCACTGTGACCTTCAAATTCCGTATTGTGATATCAAATATCCCATTATGACATCACAATTCTCTGCTCTGGCATCAGGTTACCCCCATTAGGATCTCACACTTCCCACATTCTGACTTTATAAAGCCACATCATTAGCTCATTAGTTCCATTTTGATCACAGAATGCTGCATTAGGGCCACATCACAAACGATGTTTACCTTAATTATGAATAGAAGATTTTTGAGGGCACCCTACTACACTTCATACAGCTGCTGGCCAAAAAAAGGACTGGATTAAGAGTTATAAGATTTATGCCTCAACTTGTGTCTGCTAACAAATGCCTTCACTTGAATGTAACATTTGCTTTTTCAGGCATTTAAGAACCCTTTTCCAGTCTCAAGATCATAGGAGAAATGGAATTTTTTTATCTATGTCTTTTAATACCAGGTTCACACACAGAGAAAACCAGTTACCAGTTTGATATTTCTTTCCTTTTCGTTACTTTCCTTTCTTTTCCTATTCCTGCTGTTACATCACCTTGTGCTACTGTGATGTCATAATGCCCTATTGTGACCTCGTATACAGCCAATGTGACATCACAGTTCACAATGAAGATCTCACAATTCAAATCATGACATTTAAATTATCTTAAAACATCACAATTGCCAATTGTGACACCATCATGATGGATATGACATCACGGTATCACATTATAGCATCATGCTAGGCCTTTGTGACATTATAATGCCCTATTGTGACATGTGTTCTATTGTGACCTCGCAACTCTACTTTGGATTTTACAATTTCCCTTGGTGACATCACAATTGCCCACGGTGATATCACCAGGACCATTGGGACACCACAGGGCCCCACTAAGGTATCACAATGTTGTATTGTCAACGTACAGTGCCATTTTGTGAACTCATGATGCGCAGTTGGAACATCACCATTCCCCATGATAGCAAAACAACTCCCCAATGATGAGCTCATGTTGCCTAATTATAGCAGCACAATTAACCTTTATGACATCACAATTTCCAAATACAACATCACCGTGACCTGTTATGAAATCAGAGTTCCACATTATGGCATTGCAATGCCCCATTGTGACACCAACCCGCCCTATTTTGACATCATCATGTCCTCTTCGTGACTTGCCAATACCCCATTATGACCAGACAATTCCTCATTGATGTTACAGTTTTCTTTTGTGACATCATAACCTCCCAGAGTGACACAAGTGCCCGTGATGATATCACAGTCCCCATTATAGCGTCACAATTCCTTTTTTTCACAGGGTAGTGCTTCACTGTCACATCAAGGTGCCTTGTGGTGACACTAGCTTGGCCCTTTCTGACATCATCATTTCCACTGTGACACCACAATTAACATATTAACTCCTCCCATTTCCCTCATTAGTGTAGCACAATCAACCTTTATGATACTACAATTTCCCAATGTGACAACATAGTTGCACATTATGACATCACTGTACCAAATATGGTATCAAAATATACCATTGTGACATCATCATGCCTTATTTTTAATTCACACCTCCTATTTTGGAATCACAACATCCCATTGTGACACCATGGTTCTCCATATGACTGCAGAGTTCCCCATCATGATATCATAATCATCCATTACAGCATCAAAATAAACACTTGTGACATCACATTTCTCCAGTGATAACACTGGATGCACCATTGTGACAGAAAAACTCTCCCCTGTGACCTCACAGCACCCTATTGTGACACCACTGCACCCCATAATGGTATACTTTTTAGTGTTGCTTCACAATTTCCCATTAAGATCTCACATTGCCCTGGTTATCATCTCAGTGTCCCCATTATGGTACCGTGCCATTCCTTTATGCTATCATGATGTGCCACTGTGGCTTTCAAATTCCCTATTGTGATATCAAATATCCCATTGTGACATTACAATTCTCTGCTCTGCCATCAGGATACCCCCGTTAGGATCTCACACTTCCCACATTCTGACTTTATATAGCCACATCATTAGATCATAAGTTCCATTTTGATCACATAATGCTCCATTAGGGCTCCATCACAAATGATGTTTACCTTAATAATGAATAGAAGATTTTCGAGGGCACCTACTACACTTCATACGGCTGCCGGCCAAAAAAAGGCCTGGATTCAGAATTCTAAGTTTTATGCTTCAACTTGTGCCTGCTAACACATGCCTTCACTTGAATGTAAGATTTGCTTTTTCAGGCATTTAAGAACTCTTTTCCAGTCTCAAGATCATGGGAGAATTGGAATTATTTATCTATTTTTTTTAATCCTCTGTTCACACACACAGAAACCCAGATACCAGTTTGATAACTTTCCTTTTCCGTCCTTTCCTTTCTTTTCCTATATCTGCTGTGACATCACCATGTCCTACTGTGACACAATAACGCCCAACTGTGACCTCGCATACTGCCAATTTGACATCACAATTCACAATTAAGATCTCACAATTCTCATCCTGACATTTAAATTGTCTTACAACATCACAATTACCAATTGTGACACCACAATGATATACATGACATCATGGTATCGCATTATAGCATCATGCTATGTCTTTGTGACATCATAATGCCCTATTGTAACATGTGTTCACTTGTGACCTTGCAACTCCCATTATGACAATACAATTTTCCTTTGTGACCTCACGATTGCACATTGTGATATCACAATTGCCCACTGTGATATCACCAGGACCATTGTGACATCACTGTTCCCCACCATGATATCACAATGTTGTATGGTCAACCAATAATGCCATGTTGTGACCTCATGCTGCCCAAATGGAACATCACCATTCCCCATGATAGCCAATCTACTACCCAATTATGAGATCATGATGCCTATTTATAGCAGCATAAGTAACCTTTTTGACATCACAATTCCCAATTGCAACATCACAGTGACATGTTATGACATCATAGTTCCACATTATGACATTACAATACCCAATTGTGACACCACGCTGCCCTATTTTGACATTATGATACCCTTCTCATGACTTGTCAATTCCCCATTATGACCAGATAATTCCCCATTGATGTTGCAGTTTTCTTTTCTGACATGATAAACTCCTAGTGTGGCACAAGTGCCCATGATGACATCAGAGTCCCCATTATAGCATCAAAATTCTCCTTTTTCACAGGGTAATGCTTCACTGTCACATCAAGGTGTGGTAACACTAGCTTGGCCCACTGTGACATCATCATTTCCAGTGTGACAACACAATTACCCTATTATGACCTCAGATTGCCCTCACTAGAGCAGCAAAATCAACATTTATGTTACTACAATACCCCACTGTGAAAACATAGTTGCACATTATGACATCACTGTTTGAAATATGGCATCAAAAAATGCCATTGTGACATCATCATGAGTTATGGTGACTTCACACATCCTATTGTGGTACCACGACATGACATTGTGACATCATAGTGATCCATATGACTTCAAAATTCCCCATTATGATCTCATAATCATCCATTACAACAGCACAATTAACGCATGGGACATTACATTTCTTCAGTGATAACAGTAGATGCATCATTGTGGCACAACAACACTCCACTGTGACATCACAGCCTCCTTTTGTGATACCACTGTACCACATGCGGACATACTTATCACATTTACTTCCACTTCTCCATTATGTTCTCACATTGCCCTCGTTATTGTCTCAGTGTCCTCATTATGGTACCATGTCATTCCTTTATGCTGACACTATGCCACACTGTGACCTCCAAATTCCGTATTATGATATAAAATAACCCATAATGACATCACAATTCTCTCCTGTGCCATCAGGATACCCTCACTAGGATCTCACTCGTCCCCCATTCTCACTTTATAAAGTGACATCACCAGCTCATAATTTCCATTTTGATCACATAATGCTCCATTAGGGCCCCATCACAACCTATGTTTACCTTAATTATGATGAGAAGATCTTCCAAGGCAAGCTACTACACTTCATACATCTCCAAGCCCCAAAAATGTACTGATTTCAGATTTCTAAGATTTATGTTTCAAATTGTTTCTGCTAAAACATGCCTTCACTTGAATATAACATTTGCTTTTTCAGGCAATTGTGAACTCTTTGCCAGTCTCAATATATTGGAAGAATTGTAATTGTTTTATCTATTTCTTTTAATACTAAGTTACACACACAAAACCAGATGTAAGTTTGATATTTTTTTCCTTTTCCTTCCTTTCCTTTCTTTTACTACTCCGGCTGTGACAACACCAAGTCCTACTGTGACATCATAAGACCCTATTGTGACCTCGTATACTGCCAATGTGACATCACAATTCACATTTAAGATCTCACAATTCTCATCATGACATTTAAATTATCTTACAATATCACAATTGCCACTTTGACACCACAATGTTGGATATGACATCATGGTATCACAATTTGGCATCATGCTATGCCTTTGTGACATCAGAATTTACTATTATGACATGTGTTCTATTGTGACCTCGCAACTCCCAGTATGACATTACAATTTTCCTTTGAGATATCATGATTGCCCACTGTGATATCACAATTGCCCACTGTGATATCACCAGGACCATTGTGACATCACAGTGCCCCACTATGATATCACAATTCTGTATTGTCAACCAAGAATGCCATATTGTTACCTCATGATGTCCAATGGGAACATCACAATTGCATATTATAGCGAAACAATGCCCTGAATATGAGCTCCTGTTCTATAATTATAGCAGCACAATTAACCTTTATGACTTCACAATTCCCAATTGTGACATCACAGTGACATGATATGACAGCATAGTTCCACATTATGGCATTACAATACCCCATTGTAATACCACCCTGCCCTATTTTGACATCATGATACCCACATCAGTAATTGTCAATTCCCCATTATGAACAGACAATTCTGCATTGATGTTACAGTTTTCTCTTGTGACCTCATACCTGTCAGGTGTGACACAAGTGCCCATGATGACACCAAAGTGCCCATTATACCATCAAAATTACTTTTTTTTCACAGGATAATGATTCACTGTCACCTCAAGGTGCCCTGTGGTGACACTATCTTGGCCAATTGTGACATCATCATTTCCCGTGTGACACCACAATTACCATATTATGACCTCACATTGCCCTCATTAGAGCAGCACAATCAACCTTTACGATACCACAATTCCCCACTGTGATGACATAGATGCATATTATGACATCACTGTACCAAATATGGCCTCAAAATATCCCATTGTGACATCATCTTGCCTTATTGTGACTTCCCACTTCCTATTGTGGTATCACACCACCCCATTGTGACATCATAGTTCTCCATATGACTTAAGAATTCCCCATCATGATATCATAATGATCCATTACAACATCACAATAAACCCTAGTGATATCACAGTTCTCCAGTGAAAAGTGTAGATTCATCATCGTGGCACAACAACACTCCACTGTGACATCACAGCGTCCTTTTGTTATATCACTGTACCCCATGTGGACATGCTTTTCACGTTTACTTCCAATTCCACATTATGTTCTCACATTGCCTTCGTTATCATCTCAGTGTGCTCATCATGCTATCATGCCATTCCTTTATGCAGTCACTATGCCCCACTGTGACCTCCAAATTCCCTATTGTGATATCAAAAATCCCATTATGACATCACAATTCTCTGCTGTGCCATCAGAATATGCCCATTAGGATCTCACACTTCCCCCATTCTGAATTTATAAAGCCACATCATTAGCTCATAATTTCCATTTTGATCAGCTAGTGCTCCATTAGGGCCCCATCACAACCTTTTTTTTACCTTAATTATTATTAGAAGCTCATTGAAGGGAGCCTGCCACACTCCATACAGATCCATGCCCAGAAAAAGTACTGGATTGAGAGTTCTAAGATTTATATTTCAGGTTGTTTCTGCTAACAAATGCCTTCACCTGAATGTAACATTGGCTTTTTCAGGCATTTAAGAACTCTTTTCCAGTCTCAAGATATTGGAAGAATTGAAAAATTTTTATCTATCTCTTCTAATACTTGGTTCACACACACACCATACCAGATGCCAGTTTAATATTTCTTTCTTTTTCCTTCCTTTCCTTTCTTTTCCTATTCCTGCTGTGACATCACCGTGTCCTAATGTGACGTTATAACACCCTATTGTGACCTCGTATACTGCCAATGTGACATCACAATTCACAGTAAAGATCTCACAATTCTCATCATGACATTTAAATTATCTTACAACATCACAATTGCCAATTGTGACACATAGTGATGGATATGACATCACGGTATCACATTATAGCATCATGCTAGGCCTTTGTGACATTATAATGCCCTATTGTGAAATGTGTTCTATTGTGACCCCACATCTCTCCTTTTGACTTTACAATTTCCCTTGGTGACATCACAATTGCCCACTGTGATATCACCAGGACCATTGTGACACCACAGTGCCCCACTAAGTTATCACAATGTTGTATTGTCACCCTACAGTGCCATTTTGTGAAGCCATGATGCCCAGTTGGAACATCACCATTCCCCATGATAGCAAAACAACTCCCTAATGATGAGCTCATTTTGCCTAATTATAGCAGCACAATTAACCTTTGTGACATCACAATTCTCAATTGCAACATCACAGTGACCTTTTATGACAACATATTTCCACATTATGGCATTGCAATGCCGCATTGTGACACCACCCTGCCCTATTTTGAAATCATGGTGACCTCTTCGTGATTTGTCAATACCCCATTATGACCAGACAATTCCTCATTGATGTTACACTTTTCTTTTGTGACATCATAACCTCCCAGTGTGACACAAGTGCCCATGATGATATGACAGTTCCCATTACAGCATCACAGGGTAATGCTTCACTGTCACATCAAGGTGCCTTGTGGTAACATGAGGTTGGCCCATTGTGACATCATCATTTCCACTGTGACACCACAATTACCCTATTAAGTCCTCACATTGCCCTCATTACTGCAGCACAATCAACCTTTATGATACTACAATTTCCCGCTGTGACAACATAGTTGCACATTATGACATAACTGTACCAAATATGGCATCAAAATATCCCATTGTGACATCATCATGCCTTATTTTGAATTCACACATCCTATTTTGGTATCACAACAACCCATTGTGACATCATAGTTCTCCATATGACTGCAGAATTCCCCCTAATGATATCATAATCATCCATTACAGCATCAAAATAAACCCTTGTGACATCACAGTTCTCCAGTGATAACACTGGATGAACCGTTTTGACAGAACAACTCTCCCCTGTGACATCACAGCACCCTATTGTGACACCACTGCACCCCATGATGACATACTTTTTACTGTTACTTCACAATTCCCCATTATGATCTCACATTGCCCTGGTTATCATCTCAGTGTCCCCATTATGGTACGGAGCCATTCCTGTATGCTACCATGATGTGCCACTGTGACCTTCAAATTCCCTATTGTGATATCAAATATCCCATTATGACATCACAATTCTCTGCTCTGGCATCAGGTTACCCCCATTAGGATCTCACACTTCCCATATTCTGACTTTGTAAAGCCACATCATTAGCTCATAAGTTCCATTTTGATCACATAATGCTCCATTAGGGCCACATCACAAATGATGTGTACCTTAATTATGAATAGAAGATCTTCGAGGGCACCCTACTACACTTCATACAGCTGCCGGCCAAAAAAAGGACTGGATTCAGAATTCTAGGATTTATGCTTCAAATTGTGTCTGCTAACAAACTCCTTCACTTGAATGTAATATTTGCTTTTTCAGGCATTTAAGAACTCTTTTCCAATCTCAAGATCATGCGAGAATTGGAATTTTTTTATCTATTTCTTTTAATACTAGGTTAACACACACAGAAATCCAGATATAAGTTTGATATTTTTCGCTTTCCGCCCTTTCCTTTCTTTTCCTATATCTGCTGTGACATCACCATGTCCTACTGTGACACAGTAATGCCCAAATATGACCTCGCATACTGCCAATTTGACATCACAATTCACAATTAGTATCTCACAATTCTCATCATGACATTTAAATTGTCTTACAACATCACAATTACCAATTGTGACACCAAAATGATGGACATGACATCATGGTATCACATTATAGCATCATGCTAAGCCTTTGTGATATCATAATGCCCTATTGTGACATGTGTTCACTTGTGATATTGCAACTCCCATTATTACATTACAATTTTCCTTTGTGATATAACGATTGCTCACTGTGACATCACAATTGCTCACTGTGATATCACCAGGACCGGTGTGACATCACAGTGCCCCACCATGATATCATAATGCTGTATGGTCACCCAATAATGCCATATTGTTAACTCATGCTGCCCAAATGGAACATCACCATTCCCCATGATAGCCAATCTACTCTCCAATGATGAGCACATGTTGCCTATTTATAGCAGGATAATTAATATTTTGACATCACAATTCCCAATTGCGACATCACAGTGACATGTTATGATATCATAGTTCCACATTGTGGCATTACAATACCCAATTGTGACACCACCCTGCACTATTTTGACATCATGATATACATCAGCATTTGTCAATTCCCCATTATGAAAAGACAATTCTGCATTGATCTTACAGTTTTCTCTTGTGACCTCATAATTTCCCAGTGTGACACATGTGCACATGATGACATCAAAGTCCCCATTATAGCATCACAATTCCTTTTTTTTCACAGTATAATGATTCATTGTCACCCCAAGTTGCACTGTGGTGACACTAACTTGGCCCACTGTGAGAGCATCATTTCCAGTGTGACACCACAATTACCCTCTTATGACCTCACATTGCCCTCATTAGAGCAACACAATCAACGTTTATGATACCACAATTCCCCACTGTGATGAAATAGATGCATATTATGACATCACTGTACCAAATATGGCCTCCAAATATCTCATTGTAACATCACCATGCCTTATTGTGACTTCACATATCTTATTGTGGTATCACACCACCACACTGCGACATCATAGTTCTCCACATTACTTAAGAATTCCCCATCATGATGTCATAATGATACCTTACAACATCACAATAAACCCTAGTGATATCACAGTTCTGCAGTGAAAAGAGTAGATGCATGATTGTGACAGAACAACACTCCACTGTGACATCACAGCACCCTATTGTGACACCACTGTACCCCATGATGAGACACTTTTCACTGTTACTTCACAATTCCCCATGGTGATCTCACATTGCCCTCGTTACCATATCAGTGTCCTCATTATGGTACCATGCCATTCCTTTATGCTGTCACTATGCCTCACTGTGACCTCCAAATTCCATATTTTTATATAAATTATCCCATCATGACATTACAATTCTCTCCGGTGCCATCAGGATACCCCCATTAGGATCTCTCTCTTCCCACATTCTGACTTTATAAAGCGACAGCAGTAGCCCATAATTTCCCTTTTGATCACATAATGCTCCATTAGGGCCCCATCACAACCTATGTTTACCTTAGTTATGATTAGAAGATCTTCTAAGGCACCTTTCTACACTTCATACAGCTCCAAGCTGCAAAAATGTACTGGATTCAGCGTTCTAAGATTTATGTTTCAAATGGTTTCTACTAAAAAATGCCTTCACTTGAATGTAACACTTGCTTTTTCAGGCATTTAAGAACTCTATTCCAGTCTCAATATATTGGAAGAACTGTAATTTTTCATCTATTTCTTTTAATACTAGGTTACACACACAAAACCAGATGTAAGTTTGATATTTTTTTCCTTTTCCTTCCTTTCCTTTCTTTTACTACTCCTGCTGTGACATCACCATGTCCTACTGTGACATCATAACACCATATTGTGACCTCTTATACTGCCAATATGACATCACAATTCCCAATTTAGATCTCACAATTCTCATCATGGCATTTAAATTATCTTACAATATCACAATTGCCAATTGTGACACTACATTGATGGATATGACATCATGGTATCACATTTTGGCATCATGTTATGCCTTTGTGACTTCATAATGCACTATTATGACATGTGTTCTATTGTGACCTTGCAACTCCCAGTATGACATTACAATTTTCCTTTGAGTACCATGATTGCCCACTGTGATATCACAATTGCCCTCTGTGACATCACCAGTACAATTGTAACATCACAGTGACCCAGTATGATATCACAATGTTGTATTGTCACCCAATAATGCCATATTGTTACCTCATGATGCCCAGTTGCAACATCACAATTCCCTATTTTAGCAAAACTACTCCAAAATTATGAGCACATGTTGCCTAATTATAATAGCACAATTAACCTTTATGAGATCACGACACCCAACTGTGGCATCACAGTGACATATTATGACACCATAGTTCCACATTATGGCATTACAGTACCCCGTTGTGACAGCACACTGCCCTATGTTGACTGGATGATACCCTCATCATGCCTTGTCAATTCCCCATTATGACCAGAGAATTCTCTATAGATGTTACAGTTTTCTTTTCTGACATCCTAACTGCCTAAAATGACACAAGTGCACATTGTGACATTACAGACCCAATTTTTCCATCACAATTCCCCTTTTTCACTGGGTAATGATTCAATTTCACCTCAAGGTGCCCTGTGGTGACACTAGCTTGGCCCATTGTGACATCATCATTTCCGGTGTGACATCACAATTACCCTATTATGACCTCACATTGCCCTCATTAGAGTAGCACAATCAAACTTTATGATACCACAATTCCCCACTGTGACGCCATAGATGCATATTATGACAGCACTGTACAATATATGCCCTCAAAAAATCCCATTGTGACATCATCATTCCTTATTGTGACTTCACACAGACTATTGTGCTATCACACCACCCCATTGTGACATCATAGTTCTCCATATGACTTAAGAATTCCCAATCATGATATCATAATCATCCATTACAGCATGACCATAAACCCTAGTGATATCAAAATTCTCCAGTGAAAGGAGTAGATGTATGATTCTGACAGAATAGCACTCCACTGTGACATCGCAGCTCCCTATTTTGCTAACACTGTACCCCAGGATGCATGTTTTTCTTTGTTACTTCACAATTCCCCATTATGATCTCACATTCGCCTCTTGATCATCTCAGTGTCCTTATTAAGGTATCATGGCATTCTTTTATGCTGTCACTATGCCCCACTGTATCCTAAAACGTCCCTATTGTGATGACAAATATCCCATTATGACATCAAAATTCTCTGCAGTGCCATCAGTGAACCCCCATTAGGATCTCACTCTTCCCCCATTCTGACTATGTAAAGCCACATCATTAGCTCATAATTTCCATTTTGATCACAAAATGCTCCAATAGTGCCCCATCACCACCTATGATTACCTTAATTATGATTAGATCTACGAAGGCACCCTGTAACCCTTCATGCAGCTCCAGGACCATAAAAAATACTTGATTCAGAGTTGTAAGATTTATGTTTCAGTTTGTTTCTGCTAAAAAATGAGTTTACTTGAATGTAACATTTACTTATTCAGGCATTTGAGAACTCTTTTCCAGTCTCAAGATAGTGAAAAATTATAATTTTTTTATCTATTTCTTTTAATACTAGGCTCACACACACAAAAAACCAGATGCCAGTTTGATATTTCTTTCCTTTTCCTTCCTTTCTTTTCCTTTTCCTGCTGTGACATCGCCATGTCCTACTGTGACATGATAGCGCCCTATTGTGACCTCATATACTGCCAATGTGACATCACAATTCACAATTCAGATCTAACAATTCTCATCATCACATTTAAATTATCTTACAACATCCCAATTGACAATTGTGACCTCACAATGATGGATATGACATCATGGTATCACATTATAACATCATGCTATGCATTTGTGTCATCATAATGCCCTATTGTGACATGTGTTCTGTTTTAACCTCGCAATTCACATTATGACATTATAATTTCCTTTGTGACATCAAGATTGCCCACTTTGACATCACAATTCCCCACTGTGATATCTCCAGGACCATTGTGACATCACAGTGCCCCACTATGATATCACAATTCTGTATTGTCACCCAAGAATGACATATTGTTACCTCTTGATGCATAGTGGGAACATCACATTTGCATATTATAGCGAAACAACTCCCTGATTATGAGCTCCTGTTCTATAATTATAGCAGCACAATTAACCTTTATGACATCACTATTCCCAAATGTGATATCTCAGTGACATGTTATCACAGCATAGTTCCACATCATGGCATTACAATACCCCATTGTAACACCACCCTGCCCTATTTTGACATTATGATGCCCACCTCAGGAATTGTCAGTTCCCCATTATGAACAGACAATTCTGCATTGATGTTAAAGTTTTCTCTTGTGACCTCATAACTGCCCAGTGTGACACAAGTGCCCATGATGACGTCAAAGTCCCCATTATAGCAGCACAATTCCTTTTTTTTCACACTATAATGATTCACTGTCACCTCAAGTTGCACTGTGGTGACACTATCTTTGCCCACTGTGACAGCATCATTTGTGTGACACCACAATTACCCTATTATGACCTCACATTTCCCTCATTAGAGCAGCAAAATCAACCTTTATGATAACAAAATTTCCCACTGTGATGACATAGATGCATATTATGACATCACTGTACCAAATATGGCCTCAAAATATCCCATTGTGACATCATCATGCCTTATTGGGACTTCACACATCCTATTGTGGTATCACAACACCCCATTGCGACATCATAGTTCTCCATATGACTTAAGATTTACCCATCATGATATCATAATGATCCATTACAACATCTCAATAAACCCTAGTGATATCACAGTTCTCCGGTGAAAAGAGTAGATGCATGATTGTGACCGAACCACACTCCACTGTGACATCAGAGCACCCTATTTTGACACCGGTGTACCCCATGATTAGACACTTTTCACTGTTACTTCAAAATTCCCCATGGTGATCTCACATTGCCCTCGTTACCATATCTGTGTCCTTATTATGGTACCATGCCATTCCATTATGCTGTCACTATTCCCCCCTGTGACCTCCAAAATCCCTATTGTGATATAAAATATCCGATCATGACATCACAATTCTCTCCTGTGCCATCAGGATAACCCCATTAGGATCTCACTCTTCCCCCCTTCTGACTTTATAAAGCGATGTCACTAGCTCACAATTTCCATTTTGATCACATAATGCTCCATTAGGTCCCCATCACAGCCTATGTTTACCTGAATTATGATTAGAAGGTTTTCCAAGGCACACTTCTACACTTCATACAGCTCCAAGCCCCCAAAAATTACTG
>PVJX010021234.1:0-32187 GCA_004027295.1 Dolichotis patagonum
ATAACACAACAGTCATCATGAATACAAGTAGAAGATACTTTTCAAATTTCATGCAGTACATTAAAAACATGTCATTTAAAATAAAAAATGCACTAAATAGGATCAATAGCAGATTATACATTTCATAAGAAAAGCAATGAATTCATATAGAGACTTCAAAAAGCAAAAGCAGATAAGGTATCATATGCCAATAATTCTAGGCAGGAAGGGCACAAGTTTAAATCCAGCCTGGACAATTTAGTGTGACCCAATCTCAAAATAAAATGGAAAGAGGCTGAGGATATAACTCAGTGGAGATGTGGTTGTGTAGAATGTGTGAGGTACTGAGTCCAATTGTGAGATGAAAGAAAAGGAAAAAGAGGAGGAGAGGAGGTTAGCTAATTAGCACAACACCAATGGCTTGGGAGGTAAGAATATAATTTTCATGGTATTGTTATTGTAGTCGGAAGGAATGGAACAGGGAGAGAAGAAAAATATTGAAGAAATACAGTTTGCCAAAATTTATGGAAACTACAAATGAATATGCCAACATAACTGAAAGAGCTCTGAAACGTTACTTTTAGAAAACCTCACCAAGAAATAACAATCAAATTCTGAAAACTAGTGATAAAGAAAAAAGTTCCAGTTACCATAAAGAAACAAAGATCAGGAAACTAGCAGACTTTGTATCAGATAGTATGGAAGTGAGGGAACAATAAAATAAGGAAATGACTATTTTAACTTGTGGTGGGGGAAAAACCAAAATTGAAAACAACTTGTAAATATCCTTAAAAATATATGTAAAATAATTATACATATGAATAGTTAAGAAATAGTTAAGAAAATTAGCAGGAGATATATATTAAAATTAATGTTAAAAAGATTTCTATCTTGAGAACAACGGTACAGATGGAGATAGACCTAATAAAATGAATAACAATACATAAATGATAAATATTTGGTTAACAATATATATCTTATATTTACTACTTTGGAATATAAGTAAGGACTTAAATGCAAAGACCTGTATAGATTTAAATTACGTGAAAACAATACCTCAAAAAATATGAAAGAGGAGAAAAAGTATGCCTGTATTTCACTCTTATACAGTATGTGACATGGTGTAATATCATTTGAAAGTAGATTTTGATACATTAAAGATGCATTGAATCTTAAATTGAATTGAAACCCTAGAGTTAATTGAAACCATAGAGCAAACACTCATATATAACATCCATTGGTATTTATCCAATAATGAGGATAAAATGAATCATAAGAAAATATTCAGTTATTTGAAAACAAAATAATGAATATAAAGCAAGAAACAAGAGACAGAAACTTTTTTTAAAAAAATAGTAAACATTATATCAAACCTAATCCTATTAAGTTTTGAATTAAATATAAATGGCCAAAATGTTTCTATTAAAAGGCAGAGACAGTCTTTACCAGATATAAACTTGCACAACCCAATTTTAAGAAGGCAACTAATTCCAAGTAAAATATAAATATCGGTTTAAAATGAAAATGCATATATATCAGACAAAAGGTAACAAAAATTGGTGTGCTTATTTATTAATTTCCATTATGTTCCAAGGAAATGACTAAGATTAAAAAAAAAAGATTTTCTAAAATGAAGCCTTTTCATCAACTAGGAGAGAATTTTCTTAAGCATTTTAGTTAAATTTACCTGACTATCTCTCCTTTTTACTGTGGATCCTTCCATTTGATATCCATTTATTCTGATTTATTCTCTCAACAACCTACAGAACTTTCTATTTGTAATTTAGACATTTGAATTCTAACAGGGGTATGTTTTACTCAGCACATCAGAGCTTCACTATTTATTTGTTATGTTACACAGGTGGCCTAAAATAGGGCCTTCCTATTTGTCCAAATGCTGTAGTTACTAGGAGATATCTGGCCTTAATTTCTGTCAAGATAGTATCTGGTCACAGCAATATACACAAACATACATCACATCCATATAGTAAGACTTTCATTCAGGGTCACTATCTAAGATCCAAGATTGTTATATGGAGATATAAACAATTTCTTCTTTTGTTTTTTTTTTTTTAATGCTAGAGATTAAAACCAGGGCCTTGCACACACCAAGCACATATTTTATCATCAAACACCCTCCCCGGCCTGGCTTCAGCAGTTTTTCAAGCTGTATTTAAGTAAGGGACAGTGAACGTGCTCAGATAAAGTCCCCTTTCACATGCCCCTCCAGAGGTGCAATATTTAAATTTCTTTTTCAATTCTAAAGAACAAAGAGAAAAAGGGAAAAGAAAATAAGGAAGGAAGGAAGAAGAAAGAAGAAAGAAAAGGAAAACAAAAAGCCCATCCTGCAGAGAAACAGATTCAGGAATGAGGTTATTATCTCAAGTGCTGGGTGGTTTTTCGCCAACAGAAGCATCAGTATGGCATCTTGCAGAACAGATACACATGTCATCGCCGTTAAGTAAAGTAATTACAGATTTGGCACCAGTAGAGGCTTTGGTAAGCCAAAATGTGGTGGTTTAAGCAGCAAATGATTACCACCACTTCAAGAGGGTCAGATCATCCATGAGTTATTAATTCCCTTGGCACAGTACTGTATAGCATGGCTGATTCCAGGCAGATGAGCCAGGCAGGCTGCAGTTAAATTAAACTCACTTCAGTGTCTGGTCATTCCACGGTATTGTAATGTAATGGTGAGATACAGTGGCTTATATGATCATTTATTTATTTAATTTATATTTTGGTGACTGTTGTACTCAAATATGTTTCTGGGGAGGATCTTTAGTAATTTGAAAAGGGTGGAATTCATTTCTGAAGTCGTGTTGTACCTAGTTTTCTCATGTGGAAACATCAAAGCATTACAAAGAACAGAGCATTCTCAACGAGTTGTACAAATGAGCAAAAACAGCAGTCCTGCTATTGTCTCACGAAATATGATGCGGTGACCAAGGTATGCTTGATATCATCAGACATGTGACATTCACGCGTAAGCACAGCTCTCAAACGAGAGACTTGTTAACTAACCAAGCATCGGATGCGTGCGTACATAGCCACGCAAGCAAGGTCACTTGGATGTGAATGCAAACATCTACTTTTAGGTGGCTGCTGTATCTGAGACACAATCACTTTCCCAAGTAACCCAGATAAATCAGTCCCCACCCAAGTGCTTTCCCAAAGTTTTACGAGCAACCATGCAAGGGTCCTTGATTCCTTTTTCATTTCTGTAAAGAATTAATTCAGGGAGCAGGCTTTGAGTAGATTTTTAAAAATTGAATAATTTTTATCTAATATATTTTTTTCTTTTTCTAAATTCTCCTCTCTACACACTCGCCTTCTTTCTTCCTTTTCATGTAAAGAATCCATTTTAGCCAGATGTGATGACAAATAGCTGCCCTCTCAGCAATCTGGAAGTCAAAGGCAGGAAAGTCCCAAATTCAAGTGTGGCCTTTGCAGATTAGAAAGTTCTTGTCTCAAAATTAAGGACAAAAAATTGCTGTGGATGTAGCACATTGCAAAGGACCTGGGTTCAATTCCAAGTACAAAAATAAAAAGGATAAATTTAAAAAGGATCAAGGTCCAGGGTCCAAATAAATATTGTATTGTCTCTCTAGTATAAAAAATAATGATAATAAACTGAAAGAGTGATAAGGCCCAAAATGCATACTAGATATTGAGATAATGAAAAGGAAAGAAAATGCTCTAAAAGATATAACTGTTGCATATGTTTAGGTGTGCATGATAGATAATCATACTACTAAGTTTTTGTTAGTTCATCAAGCAGAATGGTTTCTATTGTCATTGTCTACATTTTATGCTTTAATTTTGTGACTAGAGCAACTACTTCTAATATACTAATATGTAATTCATCAACAAGTTAAAAAAATAAAGTAAAAATAAAAATAAAAAGGATCAAGTCTGGGTCCTGTGAAAAGAGATAGCAGAAGAGGAACTAATTAACCAATTTAAATGATTACTGAAGACACTGTAGATACACAGAGAATTTTCTCTAGGAAGGCACAGCACATCACACCCACATTTACTGCAGGACTATTCACAGTGCCTAAGATGCGCCATCAATCTAGGTCCCCGTCAAGAATGAAGAATGAAGAAAAGGCAGGATCTATTTGCCCTGGAATATTATCCAGCCGTTACCAAACATGAATTACTGTCACTTGAAGCAAAATTGATAGAGCCAGAGGGTGATACAGTAAGTGAAATAAACCATACACAGAAAGACAAGTGTCACTGTCCTTCCAGATACAGAAACTAAAATGAAACAAAGTGGAACATAGTGACTATTGTGGACGGGAAAGGGTATTGAAGATGTGTGGAACAGAAGCTGGAAGGCCACAGAAGAATAAAAGTGCCATAATTTTCCATATTCCTAGCATTTATTGTGCTTGAATAACTTCAGAGATTCATAAGACTTAGATGCTTTTTAATTTTTTATTATTAGCAAATGCTTATGGTGCATATGTCTATTGCTTCTAGATTATTTTTAGTCCCTCTTTCTCTTCCCCTTTGTGTGAATGACAGCAACTTAACTATACACATTTTAAATAATTTTATTTTTATCAGTGATCTTTGAAATAGTCAACACATGTTAAAGATTCTAGCCCCGCACTAACTTTATTCACAATTAAATTTATTAATATTATGATAAATATGAATATTTGAGTAAATTAAGATTCAAATTAAGTGGTTCTATAAGATTAACAAAGAATGCTATCGATTATAACTTCATATTCTAAAATCAAGAAATACCATTTTTCCAAATGAATAGTTCTTTTTTTAAATTTTGATATGTAGCTCAGACCTTGAGCTCAATACGTAGTCCAGACTGAACCCTCAGAAATCCTCCTGTCTCAGCCTCCCAAATGCTGGGATTACATTCAACTCAGAATGAATAATTCTTTTTGTCCTCTCTATAGGGTTAGAAAAGATCAATTTTTTAAACCAGTTCCGGTTCTGATATGGTCACTGCAATCAAATTTCTCAGTACAGACATCCTACTGAGAAGAAGGGGACTGCTGAAACCAGTAGGTTCTGTTGGTGTGATGCTGAGAAGAGGAAAGGAAGGAGGAAAGGAAGAGATGAAGGGACGCGGGAGTGATACCTGGTGACATGGAGATTTGTTGAGGGGGCGGGCAATGCCCTGGATGTGGGATCTTCAGGTGTGTCTCACCTGAGACGGCAGATTTGTTTCCCTGTTGCGTGCGCAGCTCCCACCTTTGATGATAACTATACTTGCATAGTATATATTTCAGTCTTTGCCAGTCTTTCCAAAGCATGCAATTTCCTTTTATCATTCTTTTCCCTGCCCCTGTATCCTTTCTAGAAACTGTCCCTAACATACACACTTGAGGTGTTATTTCTTGCATTTTCCCCCATCAGTGAGAGCAGCTCTTGTACATCTTTATGGGAAAAGCATTTCATTTGGTGTTTTCATGTTCAGTCCTATATGCCATGTTCCCTGTCCTTAGGAAGATTTTTTGATTACTCCTACTTCACTGAAAGTGATATAGATCACTAACTTGTTTGAATAATAAACAAAATGACATATGATTTTTCATTCCCTTCGTAGCAACTTGGATCTTATTACTCTGAATGCAGACCTATAATCTAATATTGTCGATGCACAGTGAGCAAACCCAGCTTTCTCAATCTGTTTGTATTTGCAAAGCAATATTTCTTCAGAATTATTCTTTTAAAGAGTCAAAATTATCTGCATCACCATGCAGTTATGTGTGACTTATTTTTTTTTAGAAGATAAGGCAGTAATGTGTGACTATATTTTTGTAAAGATAATGAAATGTTGTACGGGTCTCTCCTAATATCCCTGGTCTCAGTAATGTATCTATTTCCTTTACCTCTCTAAGAGACTACGGCATACAACAAACTAGCTCTGTATTATATTTCTATGAGTGATAGAAGTTAAAGATTAACATTTGAATAGATATAAAATGGTCACCACTCATAAACATTTGAGAACACTTCTCTACTAATCAAGAATCAAAAAGGAATTAATAATTAACATCCTGTCACTGTAAGTTGCTAGTAGGAATGCTGCAATAAAAGAAAGAGAATCCATTATTTCTACTTCTTTAATGTTGACTTGGGTAGATCAGGGTTGACAGTTAACATCTGTGAAAGACTTAATGATCTCTGCATGCCAATGAATTTACAAGTGAGAAAACACTGAAATGTGATGGTCAGATAACATTATCCAGGGAAGTATGTGGGAGAGAAGCTTCCAAGGAAAGTGGCATGTCTGGCTGCTGAAAGACTGTGGAAAATCCAGGGAAAATGAAATCTTAGGGAGACTGAGCAGGGCCTGTGGAGACAATACTTATTCTGAAGGTGTAGATGGTTGCAGGAGGGTCCCTGCAGATCCCATATACCTACCCCAGAGACACTTCCTGGAATGGGTTTTAGTCTGAAGGTTTTAGTCTGACAATTGGGACACCCAGTTGTGTTTTGCAAGAGTCTCCACTGAAGGGACTTATGAATTATTTCTATTTAAATTGCATTATTCTATGTTACTTAACTCTTTCATTCGTTTTCAATATATTTGCTCCTCTTTTTATTGTTCTATTACCCAGTTGCACATGTAGTTATATGTATCTTGTGTGCATACATACATATAGGTATGTATATATGTAATGTTTATTATTTTAAGTATGCTTTTAAATAGGAAAAGGACAGTTAGAAGCTTTTATCTCTGCCAGTTAGGATAGCTCCTGCACCATTATCGGTGGCAGCATTGCACTACCACGGAAAACCCAAAGCTTTCTGACTTTCCAGCTCCCAGTTATCCAGCATAACACTGAAGCTGTCTTAATACTGTGGACCCTTCAAACAATTTGGATGTCTTACTTCAAAAACCTTAGTCTTCTCAGAAAGAAATCTATAGTAAAGGTAGATATAGCCAATAGATATAGGATAAATGTGCTAACAAACATTGGGAATAAGATATAGGTAACTTGGAGACGAATAAGTAATCTTATAGCCATTTGTAGCAGATATCTGCATGCAATTATATTTCTCAGTTCAGTAAACAACCAAGCATCCTGAACTTTCCATTGCATGTATTATAGAATAAGGTCCAACATATTTAAAA
Source organism: Dolichotis patagonum (assembly GCA_004027295.1). Classification (NCBI taxonomy): domain Eukaryota; kingdom Metazoa; phylum Chordata; class Mammalia; order Rodentia; family Caviidae; genus Dolichotis; species Dolichotis patagonum. The sequence goes on from PVJX010021234.1 coordinate 7,100, forward strand.
ATTTTATAAATCAGCCTGTATACCGTATAAAGTTTTATTATTTCCCATCAAGCCAATGCTTCAGAATGACTCTCCTATTCTCTTTTCCCCTGCCCCAAAGTATCATATAATTAGTTGTATGTTCATTAGATACATTAGGAAGGGCATGGTTAGATTTTTGTTGTCTTCCCTGCAGATACAAATGAAATAAAACTCGTAATCAGTTATGACTTGGGCAGTATCCTAGATTTCCTCAGGAAATGAGCTTCATGGGGATGATCATTTCCAAGGGCTCGTTCTGTCATATCTGCGGTCACCACCCAACCCTACTGACTCCCCCAGAGCCATTTTGCTCCTCTGTTCTACATAGGGCTGAGACAGAAGCACAGCACTGAGACCCTGACTCTGAGCCTCGTGGATTCTGCCCACGCACAAAAGTGCTCCTGAGCTTTGCTGTCCTCTGGTAAAATCGTTTCTGTTGTCATTACTGTCGTCATCCTACTGTACTAGAAGAAGCAGGAGACCTCATTTGTCTCCCAGACCTTGAAATTAACCACTTTAATGTTTTCTTCTTTGTAAAATGTGGTTCTAGTAGATAACAAAAAGCAAACACAAAAACAAAGCAAATGACAAAGCATGAAAACATCCTTCCCAGCGCTAGGCTTTGTTGTTGCATTTATATCATCTTCCAAATTAATAAAACATTTTGCTACTTCTCAGGAGCCAGTAAATACTGAATGTACTAAGAAGCATAATGCACGACTCTGCTTTTCAGAGACCCACAAATAATTACAGAAAGTGACACATACCGGAAACTTGCTTGCTTGTATCGTGGGAGGTTCAGGGAGGGGGTTCTGGAAACTGAACCTAGGGCCTCGTGCGTGCTATGCATGTATTCTACCACTGAGCCTCACCTCCAGACAAAGTTTTGCATCTTAAGAGTAATGTGCACTTTTGAACATTGGGAAAAAGTTGTTTATAAAACACAAATGACCACTGATTTACAGAAGTAAGCACAAGATAACTTTGGGGTGAGCCAACAATGACCGGATAATGTTGCATCTTTTCAGCCTCTGTCCTTTTTCTATTGGTGTTTTCTGGATTAACCAGATAGCTGGGTCTCAGAACCTGGGTTTGCTGCAGGCCGCATCATCATCAGACACTTTATGTTCCACCTATTTCCTGATCAGAGAAGTTCCAAACCCATTTTCATCAGCGTTTCCAGATGCTCTCCTCTTCCAAATGCCTTTTTAAGTATCTAGACACAGCAGTCTGGCTCTTGCTCTGGGTAGTGATCACCTCTTCTGGCTATGAGATTAGTTCTATGCTCCAACAGACAGACCTTCCAAGGACATGACATTTCAAAAACAACAAAAATATCGTTTCATATTTAGATACGCACAGCCTTGAAACTAAGATGAGCATGAGTGAGAAGCATGACGAAGTCTTTTTCCAGCGATAGGAAGCAGGAATGCTTGGATGAGGACCCTGTGAGAGTTTCAGGATAGGAGTACTATTGACAACTGGAGGAAATATCTCTGTCTCGATCATTACGCCGCCAGGAATGCTTGAAACTCAGCTGCACACAGTGGGAGATGGGAGGTCTCTGAAGAGGCAGATGGAGCTGTGTGGGGAAGCTAGGAACCAGAAGCTTCAGCCCGACTTGGAACCAGCCCCTCTCCTCCTTTGTCACACAGCCCAAGAGATCCTGAGCTTGCTTATTCTTCCCGTTGAAAGCGCAGAGTTCACTGCCAAGAGAGGAACTGCGAAGCTTTCAGCGGATGCCCTTGCAATCTGGTCTCTCAGGCCCCAGAAGAGCAGCTTCTGAGAGATGTGTCAATGTGGGTTTTGAAGTCACTGTCAGACAGTTCACTGAGAGCTTCGGTTCAGCTTTGTTAAAGGGAAAAAAAAATCTGTTTTCCTCTTTCTCCTGTGTGCTTTCTGCTGGTTAAGAATAATGCATAGTGTTGCCAAGAATAAGGGGAAATTATATTTCCCACCATTTCTAATCTTCTTGAGTGGAACCAATTTATTTTGTGTTGAATAGGGGTGCTCATATGCCAAAAGGTAGCCCTGGGACTGGCTTGAGATATGAAGGGAAATTGAAGCACAATAAAACCCCATGTATGATGGTTTGCACCAGATCCATAATTACCGCAGAAGATGTTCTTATGCAGACAGGTGCAGGTAATTAAGCAACACATGGACAATTTTTCAGTCCCTCAGCCGTTTCCAGGGGAGCTGGGATGAAGCCATACTCAACAGACAAGGCTTTCTAGACAGGGTCAGGAAGGAAGAGGACTCCCTTCTGCTGTCTAGCTCACAGGGAACAACCATAATTTTGCTTTGCTCCTTTGGCTGAATGTGAAATTGACCTATCATAGCTTATCTGGCATAAGAGTGGCTACAGTACAAAATGGATGGAATTAATATTTAAATTAGGATGCTCAAACTAAATTACATATTCAAATTTCAAAACTTCTTGGACTATGGTGGGTTTTGTCAATAGAAGTGTGATATACTAATACAATGACAGAAATAGAAGTAAAGGGTGGTATTAAAATAACAATGACCCTCATTTATTGTTCGCCTGCCGCTATGCGCCTGTCAATTAAAATCACCTAAAAATTCATGAGACAGGTATTAGATCCATTCTGTAGGTAGAGAAGTTTATAGGAAAATTGCCTAAGATCCCAAAGCTGGAAGAGTGGAATTTGGGCCTCAGTTTCCCTCAATGAGTAGTCCTAGTTCATGTGCACAGTTAAAGTCCGTATCAGTTGGGCAGCTTGTGTCTTCAGAAAAGGTTAGAATGTCAAAATAAATCTGTAGCCGGATTTCAAGCTGTAGTTGATTTTTCAGGCTTTCATTAACAGTAATAGTCTAAAATTAGAGTTCTGAAATGGGACTTTTATAATCATCCTGAAAACTTCAAGGCCCTATGATTTTTTTTTCACTATAGAATATAATCATATTATTTTTTTATAATCATATTATTTTAAGAGCCTGAATCTTCCTTCAGACCTCTTGTAGAAATTGTATGATGTGTTTTAGTTATGTCTCCATCCCAAATATATACTCTGTACTTCAGAGTGACTGTATTTGGAGATAGTACATTTAAAGTGCTGATCAAGTTAAAAATGAGTCCATTAGAGTGGCCCTTAGTTTGATCTGAATGGTGTCCTTTTACGAATAGGAGGTTAAAAGAGGGGCATCAGGGACACACATCTACAGAGGAAAGACCTGAGAGGACACAGGGAGAAGATGGCTGGCCACCTGCAATTCCAGGAAGGAGGCTTGAGAGGGAAGTAGCCTATAGCATTGGGTGCAAGTACATTTCTTCTGATGCAACCAGGCAGGGTACTGCATTTTGCTATGATTGTGCTAGCAAAATAATACAGTATTTTTTTGCACATTTTGATGAAATTCAAAAATATATAAACTTGAGCTAGGTGTGGTGGCACATGTCTCTAATCCCAGCGTTTGGGAGGCTGAAGCAGGAGGGTCCTTGCAAGTTTAAGATCAGCCTGGGCTACAAAGTGAACTCAAGACCAGCCTGAACTGCATAGTGAGACTCTGTCTCAAAGAGACCAAAAAAAAAAATCTATCTATCTATCTATCTATCTATACTCTTACTAGAGATGGTAAATGAAAAAAAGGATTATTTTAAAGAACTTTAACTATAAAAATAGTCCTAATAAATCAATCTGGAAATATCTATTTTCCACTTGTAAACATGAGAGCAAATTTCTCTTTTGTCAATTCCAATACAAATGGAACAGCCAAGAACCATAGGGGGTTATTCTCTATGCATGTGGTACTTAGGACTGTTTTCATTGCTGTGTATTCCTTGTTTCTCTGTTATTTTCCATCATTTCATTTTTTAAGTGATATTTTGCCTGACCAAATTCTGGTTCTAATGAAGTAAGTTATTGATTGCGCCTCTGTACCACACTACTATTTTAATTAGCATATTACATTATTATTTAAAACTCATTTTAAAGCTGAAAATCTTGACACAGTAAAGGACTAAATCTAGCCTGATATTTTTGTTCAATATGGCAGCTGTGTGTGAACACAAGATATGACTTAAGTAGCAACTATGGCTTTGGAATCATTTCTATTTCTCAGTCCCTGACTGTTGTTTTGTGCAATGTTACCTAAATATCTGCCTGAACATTTGTAAAATGGATACATACGAATAGCAGACATCAGTCACGAACTGCGCTTCCTGTGAACACTGAATAATACTGGTTGATTCAGTGGTGGCAAACGTTTTAAACTTTTAATAATATGAACAACCTGCCGAGTGCACACGTCATAGGTTCACTGCCACTGGTCTATATTTTCTCATTGTATAAGGTATTCCTTAATTATCAGGGTGGCACATAGGAAATGTGTAAATTCTGCTGGGCCCAAAGAGGATTATGTATTTGGTATCCTGTGTAAGTAATTTAAACAGCTGAACAATACTAAGCTGTACCAAATGACACCCAAAAGGCTTGAAAGAGTTAACTAGCTTCCCAAAGGCCAACTGGTAGGTATGCGACACATCCTTTTTACAGGAAAACAAAATGGCTAATTGCAAAAAAAAAACCACACACACGCAAAAAACCCCTCAAAAATCAGAAACATCCCTAATAAAGGTCCTTAATAGCTAAATTTTGGCATTTTATTACAGGCTGTGCTCCCAGTTCCAGAGCATGGAATCATGTTGGAGTTCAACAACTGCTTAAGTGTCTGCCATTTTCTTTGCTTGTGTGGAAGCCTGCCCTATAGTGGCCCATTGTACCAAGGTTGGGTCCAGTGACCATAGATATTTTAATTGTCCACGACTTCTCTAAAGTTCTGCACCATGACAACATACTCTTGGATAATCATCTGGCTGAAACCTGGGACTACTGTTTATGCAAAATATTGGTGACAGTGTGCTCATCCCCCTCGCATCTGCAGAAGATGCTGGTCATGCTTCCTTTGTGTTTTAGTCCAGATGTGACTGTGTGCCTGAGTGTCTTCTGTTCTCAAATAGCAGCAGCCAAATTGATAAAGAATAAATGCACACCATGAAGTCCAAATGAGCAAGAGAAGTAGACTTACAAATTATAGTCAGTCTCATCTTCCCTGGCTCAAACTTTATCCCAATTTTATTTAACCACAGAAGAACCCTTCTCAGTGGGGAAAATGGCTGGAGTATCTATCCAATAGTACTTTGTAGTAAGTACATACTTAACTAGTTTTCAACAGCTCCATTCAAAGAAAAGGAGATTGAAGGATTGGATTCAGTTATTACCATGAATTTGAAGTTTTTGTAATGTCATCATTATGTAGATGGTATGAAAATGAATGGAATCTCCCAAGACAAGAGTAAAATATGACAATAGATGGGGACCAGAGTAGAATTTTAAGATTGCCAAGAGACAGTGTGTAACAAGATTCTGGAAACCAGAGTGATGGAGCATAAGAGAATGTTTTCAAAAAGGAGAAAGTATTTCCCCATATGAAATGCTTCTAAGCCATGAAGTAAAATCTAGTGACTGAACGATATCACAAACCCAGCCACCAAGTTGCCTCTGGAGACCTTGTCAATCTCAGTCTCATCTCAGCCATGTGATCAAAGTCAGGCCACAGTGGAAAGATATACATAGTCTTTCTAGTGAGAAAAATCAAGCACATGTATATATTTGGAGTCCACAAAACTCAGAAACTTACAATACAAAGGAGGCAGAGGAAGATCAGGAAACCGAAGTCCCTCAGGTTAGTAGTCCATCTTCCACGTGACTTCCAATGATCTCCAATGATCTCTGGCTTCTAATTTTATGCTTGCATGTGGTCACTTGTTTCACATGTGTTGTTGGTATACTAAATAGATGATAAAATTATGTTATGTCACTATTGAGATTAGGTGACCAGAAGCATTGCGCTTCTCCCTTGACTGCTTTCTCGCACTTTCTCTGAAGTAAGGCGCCTGCCATTCCCCAGGAAGCACAGGGATTCTTGAAGATTGCTTATGGTCAGGAACTGAGATGTCTGCCCCTAGACTGCAAGGAAGGAATGAGCCTGGAAGTAAGGTATGAATATAAGTAATAAGCTTGTTTCTAGTGTAAAATTTTCTTTAACCTATCTCTCCACGAAGGCTTTAGTGGAAACAAAGCTTGGGATGACTCTGTCAACCCAAACCCTGGGTGTTCAGAAGAGAATGAAGCAGGAAGCTAATCAAGGGCACTGCTGGGCAAGTGGTAAAAATATGAACAGTGACATCTAAGCTAGACACACACACATACACGCATACAAGGAAGTCTGGTATATGCTTGATAGGGAAGAAATTGAGAAATTAGGTTATGAAATGAGTAAACACGATGAAAGTAGGAGTCTGAAGTGCAGATGGGTGTGGTGAGGAAAGGGGATGTTGGCCACGGAGATCAGAGCAGTGTCCTATAGTTAACAAGTACAAGGTGATTTGTACTTGTGGCAGTGGTGGCTGATGCAGAGGTACTGGAGATAAGCAGCCAGGAGGAGACTGGTAGACACAGGAAGTTAGACTTTGGTAGGTCATCCATGGAGGTGCCAAATGGATGCAGGAAGATAGCAAGAGTTTAGGTAGAACAGCGACCACACAACCAGGGAGCAGAGAACAGTGTGAATGATGACAGTGGGAAGCAGTGGCATCGTGTGTCCAGATGACAGGATCTAAAGTTAGAGATTTTAATAGGCAAGTGCAGAAACAAAGCCATGGCCTTGGGCATGGAGGGAGGGTGGCTCTGAGGTCCTGGATTTACACATTGAGGCACTTGTGTAAGCCTTTCTTGTCACGCCCGTGTGTGGCAACCCTGGCTGGAAAAACAGTGGGTTCCAACAGCGCACTGGAGGGAGAATTCGGTGGAGGGAATGGATGAAAATTGCTTTTTCTCTGTTAATTCTGGCTGACATCGAGGGATGATGGCCAGCTCCATGTTTGGTGACTGTGAAATGTTCCTTCAGGGAAAACGAGATTCATTGCTAATGTCCTGGGGCTTGGAGCAGGCATCCTCTCTGGCTGTAGAACCCTGGAGAGAGAACAAATCAGGAAAGAGTCAGCACAGCCTTAAACCAGTTGTTATCTGTTGGATGCTATCGTTTCTGACATGGAGTTAAAATACTGGCTTATGTCCTGCTTTATGTTACCAGTTACAATAGTAGAAATTCAGTAGAAGTAGACAAATTTTCCATTTCAGAGAGAAAACTTTTCGGAGGGGTGGACATTTGCTTCAGTGCCTGTTCGTGATCAGGTCAAAATAAGGCTGAAGAAGAAGGAGGCGTCTCTCGGGGGGGGAAGGTGTCTGGAGAGATGAGAGTAACAAAATAGACTCCCAGGTTTCATTGTAATCGTCACTTCTATTATACATGTTAAATAAACAATAGGACAGTGACTTACAACTTAATGTTCCGTTTTCTGACAAGTTGATAAAAATTAATTCCCATCTAAGTCATTTTAAAGATATTGGTATACTTGCATTTATACCATTACTGACTCATTATGACAGTTATGGTCTAGAAAATCTATGAAATCTGGGTTCCTTCCTAGTTCCTCAACTTGGAGCTTGCCTGGAGCACTGCCTGGAGGATTCCATAGCATTCTGTAAGTGGGTAAATTAATGAATGTATGCAAAGGGCGCAGCTTGAGAGAGCTGGAGGAGTTTGATTAGATCCTGCCCCTTAAGATTTTGCTTGCAGTAAGTTTTTCTATGTCCCTTAAAATGCATTTTCAATGAGTAAACATAAAATTATCATTATCTTCAGTGTCTAATATATAACAACAAATGTTAGTATGTTGATTCATTGTATTTTTCACATCTACACTTCAAAATTGTTTATCACTATCTTTTCAACCAAATTTTCTATGTCCATGATCATGAAAAATTAAAAAAAGAAATATGAAGTCTGCTCAGGAAATAATACGGTCTTGTTTTTTCATCATTCAGAGATGGGGCAAACAATGGCTTTTTGAAAGAAAAAAATGCATTCTCAAATGTCATTTAATTTTTTCATCTCTGCATAAACAATTGAATCTATTCATCTACAGTTCATTTCTTTCCATTACCTGTTGTAATAGTTTAAAAACTATTTAACTGGCACAGTTCAAATGAAATTATTGATTTTTCTTTTTTTTCAGTGACATTTAAATTAATTTATCATGAAGATATATATATATTTATCTTCATGATAAATTATATATATATATATATATATATATATGCCAAACCAAATGTGAAATAAAGAATTGTGGCTACATTATGAAGATTTTCAAATAGCTAAAAGTGGAGGAGATATTCAAATGTGCAACAAAATACCTCATTTGCCCAACAAATCTGTAGTCTATTGACAATTACTCAAACATTAATTCTTTGGCATACACACAATGATCATTTCTACATTCCTATAGCTGTAGACTTAGACTTAACACCATTCTTAGGTTACATATATGTATCTGTAATACTATTCCTCTACCATACATGGCAAGTACTCTCTTCCCTAGTTGATACTTCCTTTAATTATTGCACAACATATAAGAAAATCAAAGCTTATAATAGTTAAGTAACTACCTGAGAATTTTGGATTCTGGTTTTAAATCATTCCAACTTTATGTCTTCCATAACTAAGCTAAACTAAATTATAGCTTATTACAGACAATATGTTGAAAATTAAGTAAATATTTAGATTAAAGGGAATATTCTCTGATAAGAAAAATGCCTTCATGTCTACAGAAGAGTACAAGGCTTTATTTAAATTATATTTCATAATGTTGTAGTTAAGAAACATTGCAATCCTGAAGGAGATGGAGTTAATCATTACTGTAGAGGTACCTTGGTTAACGAATTCAGTTCTCACCATGATTCCAGTCACAAACTGAATTTTAGGGGAACTGAATCAAATTTCCCCATAAGGTTAACACTGAATCTAACCACTGTATATCTTCTGGAGACATTTGAAATACTGCACCCCAGAAGAACATTGTAAACCAGGCATCCCAAAGCTCTGAAGATAAAAATTAACGCTAGGTAGAAATTATCCATGAGGGCTCTAGGTTCCTTTTAGTTTCCAATAATGTACAGAATAAAGACTATTTGAAGGCTCCTGAATGGCATAGTAAAGCAATTATCTGAAAAAGGCAGGAAATCTCTAAGTTTTTTATGCAGGATACTTTCTACTATCTCTAAAATATGAAACATAATGGAAGTGCATAATGCTATTTTCCAATAGACACATAATAGCAGACACAATATCCCCATAGCAGAATGGGTCATCCTCAGTGAGATGGCAGAGTTGACAGCTGCAGAAACTCTGTATCTTTCTGATTCTGAAATCACATGTTACCCCATTGCAAGAATTTACTGTGCAGAATACATTTTATTTAGCAGCAATCCTTAAGGAGCAGTGTTTGTGCTGGAACCGAGATGGAACCGTGGAAATGCTGGGGTGATTCCCACATGGCGAGAGTTTGAAGGCTGTAATGACGGGTATCCAACTAGCCCTTACACTTTCCCCATTGTCCTGCATGCCAAGTTCACTACAGACAGTCACAGGACTCACACAAGCACAAGGAACAGCTGTACCCTCTTAATCACACTAATACTGGTTTTTATTCATTTTGGACTGTACTTCTCAGGAAAAAATCTGTATGTCAGATTTTTAATGACCACCCGAAGAAGAGGGAGAATTAAAGATCAGAATCAGTGGTTCATTGTTTTTGGTTTTGGAATATCAGAAAGGTTTCAAATCAAATGACTTCAAATTATACAGAAATGCTAATCCCAAGTGACATGTTCACCAAAGCCTCAAGGAAATATTTTCCATCAAATTTTGGAAGATTATTTCAGTAGACCATTAAGCAGACCATCCTATTTTGAGTGTGTGTTTGTATATATATATATGATTGCCACAATATTTTCTTTTATTTGCACTTTTGCCCAAAGTAAGTATAAGAATTGAGGGGCATCAAGTATCTTTAAAGTTGTTTTGACTTATGAGCAGACTTGTGAGAGAAATTTTTGTTTTTACCAAAATAAATTTTTCATCTTCTCCTAATGATATGACCTTCTGTGTAGAAATTTTAAAGAATACAGTTGTGTGGTCCATTAGAGGAATGTTTTGATATATAAAAAGCTTTTGGGATACAATATTATAATTGGAAGCATCTATACTCACATGGAATTTATTGTGTGGATTAAAAATTGTGAAAGGCAGAAGAGTGGTAAATCAAAATTTAATGTCTTAGTTTCTTAGAAAAGCTTCTGTATTTCCAAATCCATAAGCCAGCACAAGTACAATGAAGATATTTATTGCCTGTAAGGTATAATTAAAAAATGGCTTATTTTTCTGACTGCAAGTGGGAAAATAATTCATATCTGAAATACTGAAATTTTGAAATACAGGGACATGTTAGTAACGAACAAGGGCCAATTTCTGAAGTGAATTCTACCATGAAGTTGTAGTGAATCCACAATGTGCTTCTCTTTAAATCCTCCGGGTTCCTCATGTCAGTATCTTCCACTGTGTACAGTAAACCTTTGCTAGCCACGATTAGGACATTAATTTGATTTTATATCTTTAATGACACAAAATACTTTCACGTTTTTATGTAGCACTATGTGCTATTTCACCACATGAATACAACATGCAATGATCAAATCAAGGTGGTTAGCATATGCACCACCTGAAGCATTTATCATCTCTTGGTTGAGAACAATTCACAATCTTTTCTGGTTATTTTAAGAATGCAGTAACTTATCAGTAACTATAGCCAGCCCAGTGAGCTATAGAATACTACTATTGATCTGTGTTTTTGTCTTCAGTGATGAATCTTTCTTTATCTCTCTTTCTTCCTTCCCTTCCTCTCTGTCCCTTGTAACCACTATTCTCTGGTCTACTTCCATGAGATCAACTTTTTTAGCACTCACATCTGAGTGAAAATACACTATGTTTGTCTCTTTGTGCCTGGCATACTTCATTTCACACAATAAAGCACCTTTAATATAATAAAACACCTGAAGTTCAAAAGTTACATTGCAGTGTGTAGAAACATATTAGTTCATTTGTTTATCTCAGGTGTTCCATAGTTTATACACAGAGTATTAATAAATTTTGCCAGAACAAATATAGACAACCACATGAAAAGGAATCTCTTTATGACTATTGCAGAAAATGTCAGGACTAGGAGAGGACCAAGGTATTCACACTTCAAGTTCAGTGTACTTCTCAGTCATGCTATTAAGACATAATCCTGCTTACTGAGTCTTCCAAAGAAAGCTATTATCTCATAATGTAAGCTTTTTACTGCTATACATGTTGACTTTCATGACAAAACATGAGACTCTATTCATTGAGAAGAATCCATGGATAAGTGAAAAAATATTTGACCTTCGTTTCTGTTATTTTCTGTAAAATAAATAGAAGTTTAATTTAAAAAGTCTTCCAGAATCAATGTGCTAAGAAATGTTTGGAAAGAAATAACAATGCATGTTTACTCATGTTTTGTTTACTCCAATTCCTCTCTGGTAATAAGGTGCAACTTACTGACCAAAAGAGAGATGCAACAGTCACAGAACCAACATAAACACAAGAGCAGAAGTTTAGAAATGCCCATAGATTTAGTTATCAAACTTTTAGTAAGGTAGATCTGGAAATATACTAAAAATGTCTGTAATTTGTAAAGTACCATTCAGGCAATCTCTTCAGAAACCAAATCCCAGTACTTTTATTGTATACCTTTTTCGGTGACATTACAAAGCCACTCATTTGGACAAAAGAAAGAAGATCACTAATTACAGATTGATTTGGAAGACAGAATTCATAACATGATGAAATCCAGATAAATAGTTAAAAATAGGAACCTGTAATTTCACACTTGATAAAACACCATTATTTGGTTTTAGCTTCATGCTAAGTTTTTGCATAAAACAATACATTGCATTAGAATTGTACATAGATATTTATTGCTCCTATAAACTCAGTTCATTGAAGAAGGAAATTTGGAGCAGATTTAACACATGATTTATAAATATTCTGAAGATGAAGTTATATCATAATATTTTACAGGTCCAGATTCACTATGCAATCAAAGTAAGTGAATCGTCATTTTTAGCTAATTAGTTCATTGGTTGGCCATTTGAGAGAGATTTTAATTGTCTGTTTCTATTTCCTTCATATCCCATGTCATTTTCTCTTAAATTTGAGAATTTCCAGAATGCCACATTTGACAATAAGTTGAGATCTTTTACTTAGTTTTGTTTATGACCATTTCACTGCAATGTAGTTTAAGCCAAAGGAGAATATCCTTCCCACTCTAAGAACCCTACAGCGATACTTGAAAAACTGAGCAGGGACCACTGAAGCAAAGGTACTGAGGACAGGAGTGCTGAAGAAAGCTAGAGTATAAGTGCCCAGGCCCGAGGATGGAGCTCAGTGGCATAAGCACCTGCCTGGAGAGTCAAAGGTCCTGAGTTTGATTTCTGGCACGCACACACACACACACACACAAGCGCCTACCTATGCTTGTAGAAGGAGTAGAAAGACTGAGAACCACCCCTACCCAGCATGAGGCTTTCACTAACAGCAGTAAAACATTTACTTCTGTAGCACAGTTGTGTAGCAATTGCAGAAAGTTAGAGCTAGTCCAGGACTAGGGGGAAATCCTCCCCTTACCAAAAGCATGGGAAGTGGCAGAGAGAGTCTTAGAATGGAAGCTCATCAGAGCAATGGCAAAATCCAAACTCAGGCAACCACTGACCCCATTGACTGGACCCTACACACCAGCTGTCTTACTCAGAAGCACCTGTTTCCAGGCTTAAACATTCTAGCTCTCTGTATGAAGCCTCTCCTCTTCTTCTTCCACAGCAGGGAAATTAAGAGACAATCAGTCAAAAATTGTGAGGCACAAAAACAGGTGAGAATAAAACAAAAGGACCCATTAAAAAGATAAAATTGTCAATTGCATCATAGCATGAGATAGCACACACATGAAAATTATCATATAGAGATTTTAAAACCACTCTATCAATCTATTAATATATGAAAGCACCCTGCAGAAAGAGTAGACAGCACTGTTTTAAGGTTACTCAAAGGAGCCAAATCGGTAGGAGGTATATGCAGTTAGATCTCTCTGGATAGCTCTGACTAACACGCTGATGAGCTATGCAGTTTTCTCAGCGGAGTGAATCACCTGTGCTTGTGGCATCCAGTTCCTTCTGCTCAGCAGAGGACATGTCAGGGGGTGCATCTCTCTGGATCTGCCCATCTCTTCTCCTTTCACCCTGGTGGTTCATTCGTCATGTGACCTCCCTTCGTGATGAGTTCAAGAAAAGCTCTTAATTTTCAGTTTTACAAATATTTGCTAAATACAATTTTTTTGCTGTTTTTGCTCAATTCAGATGTTTCTGGGAAGATATTTGTGGAATTAATTTACATTTATAATCAACTGACTTTAAGGCAAGTTATCCAACCTGAGTGTGGGTGGGCAAAAGAATGCTTTTCCTTTGGAATAGAATGAGTTCTATGTTAAGATTGCAAAATAGTCACCTTGTTTGTGTGTACAGCCTGTCCTATGGGATTCAGATCAACAATAAAAAACCCACTTTTCCTTCAATTTCGAGCCTACCTTGCTACTCCAGATTTCATACTTGGCAACGCCTACAATTGTTTGAGCCACTCTGTTAAAATACAGAAATACATAGGAATCATAAGGTGGCTCACGTAACTATTGAGGTTTGTTACTGTGAAATCTACAAAGCAGACTGAGAGGCTGGAGATTCCACTAAAAGTCAATCAGTATTGGAATCCTGAGAGAGAAAACAACCAGATACGGAATTATTTCATTCTTGGGAGGCCTCAGATTTTTTTCCTTTTAGAGACTAACTGATTGAATGAGGTCCAGTCAAACTAAAGATAGTAAATGGCTTTACTAAAAGTTCACTGATGTAAATATTTAATTTCACCTTAAAAATCTTTTCACAGTGACACGCTATGATTGGATCAAGCAATTGGATATCATGGCCTAGCCAAGTTCACACATAAAATTAACCTTCAAAACTAGTAGATGTGATGAATTTCCAGGGCACAAGTATGAATTAGTGTGGAAGTGAGACATCTCAGCTGACCTGCACTATAAGAAATGTCAAGAGAACTATATCAGGAAAAGGAAAATGGTATAGATCATGAATTTGGATGGAAAAGTATCAAAGAAAGACTAAGTGAAAACCCCAAATATTTAATTTTTCATATTCTTAAAACTATTTAAACACTATTTAAAAGAATAGAAGCATGCTAGTCAGCTTTCTGTCACTGTAACAAAACACTCAATTGAAAGGAAGAAATGTTTATGTTGGCTCATGGTTTTAGTCCATGATTAGTCAGCTCCATTGATCTGAGGCCTGTGGTAAGGAAGCCCATCATGGTGCAAGAGCACGGCAGTGAAGAAATGCTCACCTCATGGAGAACAGGAAGCACAAAGAGAGAGGAAGGGGCTGTAGTCTCAGTAATCCATTCAAGGACACGCCTCCAGTGACCTCACATCCTCCCACCAGGCCCCACCTCCTAAAATCCATCTCCCAGTCATGCTATAAGATAGGAACCAAGCCTTTCAGCCATGTGCTTTGCAGAAGTAGACTCAATATCTTATGGTTTCATAAGAAGAAACAATAGTGTATTAGGTAATTATAATACAGTAGGAGTGAAAATGGCAGAAATGAGAAAGAGGAACAAGAAATAATGTTATAAGGTGCTTGCATCATCCTTAAAAGAGTATGATGTTGTTTAAAAGTTGACTTAGTCTTTTTAAAACATATGTTGTAAACCTGAGGAAAACAACTAAAGGTTTGTGAAAGATTTAATCAATTGTAATGAAAGAAGCTTGTATAAACACAGTCAAGAAAAATCCAAAGACAAACACAGGTAGATGCACCTCACAGGTGAACTGCTAATGATGCATGGTAAACAGGAAATACTGTAGTCAACCAGAGATACAGATATATTACATGCAGAGAAACAGTGATAAACATGGGAGAAGACTCCTTGTCAGAGACTGTATAATCCAGAAGACCATGGAGAGAAATCTTTAATATAGTCAGAGAAAATTATTGCCCTTTGAAAGTATCTTGCAAGATTGAACATTTTAGCCAATATAAATTAAGTTTGATATCAATAGTTAGTACTACCAAAAAACCTCACAAAATATTATTTGTATCAAAAGAAACTGATAAAAATTACACATAGGGATGACAATCTCCAGAATCTGTAATATGTAAAAATTAAAACCATTTTTTCTTATTTTTAATCTGTTTAAAAGATTATTGTCTAAGACAAAAAAAATAGTAGCCATGCACAGTAAGGTATAAAACATATACAGAATAAACATCTGAAAACAGCAAAACAATATTTGGGGAGAAAGGGAGATATAAGGTTGCAAAATTTTAATATTACACAGAATTTACTACTATGTGATGGTAGCAAAGATGCATCATAATACATGTGTAATGAAAACAAAGAACTAAATAAAGTGAATATTCTGCAGTGGAGATACAAATAGAATCATAAAATACTCCAATGTTACCAAAAAAAAAATGAAGGAAATGGTACAAAACAGGTCAAACAGAAAATAAATAGCAAGAAGGCAAATTAAATCTGACCATATGTATACCATGCTAAGTATGCATTACTTAGATAGTGCCATTAAAGGCAGAAATTGTCAGACTGTATAAAAGCAATGATCACCCAACCTATCTTCAAGAGTATGATAAATTTTTTTAAATATTAAAATAACATTGACTAAGAGCTCAGATCTCTTATCTATCAATAATCTACCAGTAAAATTAAAGTGAAATGCTTCTATTATAAACATTCTTTAATCAATCTTCTGCAATGCTCTTAAAGTAATTAAATAAATGCATGAAATAATACTGTAATAAGTTACAGTTTTAAACAAATCAAAGATTTGTCAGACATCCTATACCAGTTTTAAGTAAGAAGATCCATACAAAGGACCCTTGACACACTTTTGCAAATCAGAAATAAAAGTTCAAAATCCTGAAGACTTAGGAATATAAGATAGGTAAACTGGCCCTAAATTAATATGCACATAAGTACAGAACTTTTGCACTATGAGAAGCTGCTATAATTTATCCAGAGAAATGTGGAAACTGCAGCTATCAGAGTGTTTTTTGCGTGTCTGTGGCATTGTCATAGATATGTCCAGACTGCTTCCCATCCCCCTACCCCAAGCCAGGCCCAATTGCAAAACTGCTCCATGGATAGGCAAGCGATTCACGTGCAGATAAATTTCTGGGCTTCAGATTGAGCCCACCATTCCTGCAGGATTTGCCCATGTGGGAGGATGTGAGTCTCTGCATGGTAGTTCTAACTGCCTTGCAGAGAGACAAATGCATGGATCATAGAGTCAAACAAAACCAGAAGAGCTTGTACTAGGCTTCCCAGGTATTGAATTGATAATATCAGCATCTCTACCAGCTGAAATCGCAGTCATTTGCAATTGAGAAACAAAATCCTTATACTTTAACTGCTTATTGAAGACAGCCAGGAGAGTGTGTCATCATGAGGGGACTGCCGTTGGGTCACTTAGGGATGAACTAAGGGCCCAGAACTTCGCACAGGTGGTACTCACTTTAAGGACCTGTCATGTTGCTATCTGGCTCATTCGCTGTTCTTAAATATGGGCCTGGGACTCAGAAAAACAATAACAATTATAAAAAATAATTGAAGATATAAACATACTAAAGCTGTGATCATCGAGGGTGTTCTATTTTAGTCATCACTGTATTATACAGCCCAGCCTACCATTAGTCCTATACCAGAGACCCATTAAATATGTATAATCTACTTTAGAAACACTGTGATCAAAGACAGTTAACGTAAATCAAATGCTGATATCTGATGGGCAACATCTCAGCCATGCAGACTACTTCATTACTTAAGGATGGTATATAAATATTTCATAAGTGGCTACACAGTGTTCTTTTATTCCAACCCTTTGAAATAACTATTCCATCCCCATTTTTGAAAGTATTTGATTAACCAAGACAACAGGTACTGTCATCCAATTTTAGTGTTTTGTCCTCCATCTAACTTACCTAAAGTAAAATGTTTATTTACGTAATGTAATTTTATTATTTTGAAGAAAATAATGCAATGAAAGTAACTGAGGTAACATAAAATATTTGGCTAAGATTATGTATTTTATATGCTCAATATAGAAGATCCATTTTTAAATTCTATAAAATGTTTCTGTTAAATAATTGACTAAGACTATTCCTATCTATAATGATGAAAGAGGAAGTGGGGATTGTGAATTCCAAGACAGGCTTTTGCTATCTTGTTCTAAAATAACTCCACAAACTTCCAAGAAGGAAAAGCCATATAGAAAAGATGTTGACCCCAGTGAAGATTATGCCTTGAAACAATGCTTCACCTGATATTCAAATAGATAATACATTTAAAATAGCATTATAATTATATGAAGAAGACTAATATTTGCTTTTTAAAAATATAAACATAGTGTTAAATTTGGTTTTATAGGAATATGGGAAGCCTAATTTTATTGGTTTTTTTAAAAATTACAGGTGAAATGTTCTTAAATAATTGAATACAGAGTCTTCTGACTCCATCACTTTGTCAATCAAATTCCTGTGATTGTTAAATGCATATTGTACAAATCTCTTGATGTTTTAAAACTTATAAAAATGAACTCATTAAGAATCAAGGGGAAAAGTGAAATTGCCTTTGGATTGCATTGTTTCATTCAGCTTTCTATCACTACAGCAAATACCTCAGATAAATCAACCTACAAAGAGAAAAGGTTCACTTTGGCCCCATGGTTTTGGAGGCTTCAGTTCATGGTCAGGCAGACTGATTGCTTTTAAGCTTGGGAGCATGATGGAAGCATGTGACATAGCAAAGTCACTCATCTCATGATGGGGCTGGGAAGGGAGCAGGACGAAGCTTAGGCCTCCCTTTGTCCTCGGGGATCATGTCCCTAGAGGCAGGAACACCTCCCATTGGCTCCTGCTTCTTAAATTCTACTACCTTTCAATGATGCCAAACTGGAGACTAAACCTTTAATATGAGAACCTGTGGGGGACACTACACTTTCAAACTGCAGTATTTATTTTCTGTAGGATGACGTCACTAGTAAAGCTATACAATTAAACAAGAATTAGATACCTGCGTTCAATTATATTGTACAAACTCCTTGCACGTGTATTCACTGTTTATCTCTCAAACACCTTTGCATAAGTGGGGGTTGTTTCTTTTTTGGAGATAAAGTAACTGGAGCAAAATGAATGCTTACCACATTTCCCTCCTCTCTACAACATAGGGGAACTCAGAGAGCTTTAAATGCACGAATACTAGCATTTAGGGTACATGCGAGAGTAAGCTGGGGCTGGAAGTAGTTCAGTGCTAAAATGCTTGGCGAGCACAAATGACTAACATACACAGTACTGCAAAAGCAGAAAACTGTAATAAAATGCAAAATGCAAGATGGGAAAGTTCACAGTGTATGGAAGAATGAATGAAATTCACTTCTTTTGTAGAATTTACATTCTGATTGAGAAAGAAGAATGAAATGAATCGACAGAAAACGTTATTGAGAAAGCAAATAGAATTTTGGAGTCGATCAAAAATCTCATGTTGGAAAGACTTACAAAAAGACATTATCGCTGAAGGCAGCATTTCACACATAGGTAGTTGTCATTTACCTTAATTACAAAACAAAAGCTATTTTTCCAATATAAAATTTAATCTCATGCAGAGAGGAGCGGAGAAGCATGAGTTCATCATGGGGAGACACGTGAGAGACACAGAAGCCACTGCGCTGAAACACTGAAGCCCTCAGCTGGGTTTGCCCTTCAAGGAGCAGCTCAAGAAACAATCCAAGAATGGAGAGATGCGAGAAGACAGAGACAGAACACAGCACTGTTCTAAATCATCACCATTAACCCGCTCCACTCTGCCATTTTTACACATGCTTTGAGATCTAAGTCTAAGCGTTCCAGAGCTAACTTTTGCAATAAAGTGAAAAACCCCTGGTAACTTAGCCAGTGTTTTACTAATCTCTATGGTGAGGTTTCACTGACAGCACTTATACCCCCAAAGAGAGTGTAGCATGAACAATTCTAAACAGAAGACGAAAGATTTTCATTGAGAAGCTTTCTTCTAGTGAGAGACAAAAGATCTAGTCTTCTTTGAGATATTCTGTGCTTTTTAGGTTCAGAAAACAGAGGAAATCTCAAGTGTTGCCCCCTGCTCTGTCTTCATTCTTTAAAATAAATTAATGCACAATGCAGGTCTCATGTTCTCATTCAAAGGAATCCCTGCTTCCGCATATTGAGGAAAGAGGCGTCAACGTTAGAAATGGAGGTTTCAAAGCCAAAGTCATATATTTATTCCCATCAGGGACCAGTTAGCTCATCTTGCCTCATGACTGATGTCACTTCACAAAAATTTAGCTGGTCACTTCACAAAACTTAAAGAGGTACTTGATTCAACAAATATGACTGTCATAGCCATAGAGGACGATGAGCTAGAAGCCTACTCATCTAACTCAGCAGTGCTGCACCAATCCCAGGCTTAGGGAGGAGGCGGGGCAGGGGGTGACTCTCAGAACCCCATTATGTATCTTTGGGTGAGCCCAATCCAGAGTCTTGCACAGTAACAAGTGCCTTTCTAGTCACCTGCACAGCCATCTCAATCTCAGGTTTACAAAACTACAGTTATTTCTTCGCAGCACCGCAGATCTAATCCTACTATTTAAATTTCCCAGATGGCTGATGAGAACCACTTTCACTCAATCCTATTGACTCCTTAGGAGTCTAAGGACTTTTTGTACAATGAATAACAGCATAAAGATAGCCTCCTACAAGCATTTTAGACATCCCCTAGCCTCTCTTCTCTCGCTCTTCTTAGTTTTGGTGCTATTTTTGGCTTGAAAAATGGTAACAAATGCTTTACTGTGCCTTTGCCCCTCTAGACTCATCGCTCTCTCTGTTTCCAGGCTGACCTTATGAGCTTTCCTCCATGGACTATCAGAGTCCCGTCTGTAAGATGCAGATCTGACCTTTAGGCTCACTATTTTTCTAAAATTCTTCCAGCTCCACCAGGATTCAATTCAGTCTTCTTCTCTGTCTTCCAGCTGCTTCGTACTTCACATCAAAACCTGTCCATTACCATATTTTTTCCACCCATTCTTTGCATACATTCCTTGCTAGTGCCTTTCTTCTCTGAGGAAAGCCCTGCTCTCCTGCGGCCACCTGAAAAACGGCTCCCCAGAAAAATGTCTGTGGTTTCTAGTCTCTGAGTGACAACAGGAAACCTCATGTTGAAGATGTGATAAACATGATTCCCTACCCTTGCTTTAATTTTTGATCTCCGAAATCTGAGCCATTCCCTAGCTATAATGTAGGGAGGTTCATCTACGTTCTCTGGGTTCTGGGAGCTTATTCTGTGAGCCTGAACATCTAAATGTTTCTTCCCAAGCCTATAAAATGAGCATAAAACACATCCCTGGATGTACTAAGTCATTTCTGGGTACATTCATGCAATGCAAAGAATTCAGCAAATTTTCCTTTCTAGAAAGTCAGTCCAGAGTTACTTCGTCCTTCAAAATCACTGCTTGGAATCCAAGCATCACCACACATGCCTCTTCTTTACCTTAGGTACTGCTTTTGCAATCTTTGCTTGTGAAGCCTCCCAGCTTTCCACCAGCTCATATGAGGTGTTGTCCTTTACTGTACTGAGATTCTTGTGGTGCTTTATTATCCATTATATTACTTCACAGGATGGGCCAGATACTCACATAATTAAGATAAAAGAAACTAAATGTTGCACTCAAGGGCATGGCTTGGGCAGTGTCATCTGTTCTGATCAGAGGGTGCTATGAGCTGGAGATGGCAGTAAATGCTCTACCAAGCACCAGGAATTCATCAGTTTTAACTGAATACCCTTTGGAGTATAAGAAAAAAAATAAGGTTTAACTCTGCATCACTTAGATAGATTTACTATAATTATCTACTTTGAGATCTTTATGTCCTTACTTCCTCCTCTAGAAAAGGAACATAGTGTTTTAGCTGTTTTATTTTTTCCTTAAAGTAATTTTGTGACTATTATTGCAGTGGTTTTTTTCTATTCCCACCTAACTTCTAAAATGTTCACAAATTCCCTTTATTGCATTGAACTGACATTCATTTCTTTGTCTGATGACCAGTCCTCCTCTCCCACCTCAAAAACAAAGCCCAGATATATCTTTTATTTAGTGCATGGTCATAATTAGGATTTTCCTTTACCAGGGCAACAGTTGTAAAGAGCAAAATTACCTTTAACTTAGGATCTGAAAATTAAGGGTAAGAGGCCTTTCTCCAAGTTTCTCAACTCCGATATACCTAAGTGCCAGTAAGCTTTGATGTGGGAAGCCAGTCAACCATTCTTGCCTTTTCCTTTTGTTTCATTATTTTCACTTGAATTACATTTATTTATTTATCCTAATAAATGCTCCAAAGAGCAGGGACCCTACATCTCTGCTAGGCATTTCCAAGTAGAGTCATCCCTTGTATTTGCTGATTCTGCATCCACAGATGCTAACAACTATGAATTGAGAGTATTTTGGCAGAAGTTACATCTACACTGTACATACACAGAGATTTTTCTTGCTTGATTACTTAAGCAACAGAATGCAACAACAGTATGCTTACAACATATTTGCCTCTCATTAGATATTATAACTCACCCAGAGAAAATAGAACATATAAGACATGCACACGTTGCATGCAAACACTGCACTATTTTATGTGAGACATGAGGACATGTGGATTTATGTGACAACTAGAGGCATAGAACCAGTCTCGGGGACTCTGGATGGGTTGAAAAAAAACTGATAAAGAGAACTGTCCCTAAGTACCTAATTCTGAGTGTTGACTGAGCCTGAAAATGGATTGGGCATTTATCCCTCGGTATTCATTCCAAAACATGAAGTTTCAAACCTTTTTTTTTTAAATTTCAGTTTTAACTTTTTTCAGGATTCATGCATCTTGGTATCTGAATTATACATAGGCATAAAATAAAAGTAATTTGAGTAAACTGGAACATGTTGTGTTCCTGAATCATACATCAAACAAACCCACATGCATTTCTGTATAAAATAAATGTTATTCCAGGTAATTTGTTTTTAAGATGATGTATTTTGAGATCTGAGTATCTAAGATGATCTAGAGATATAAAGAGGTAATAAAATTCTAGACCTTTGGGCAAAAGGAGTAATGAAAAGAAACTTATTTTCATAGGTGTGACTATATCACAGAGAGTTAAAAATTCAAAATACTACAGTAGCAGGAGCAACAGTGGAATGCAAGACACAGCACATGAAACTCTACTCTGCATAATTAGTATTGACAAAGTCACAATGATAAAATTCAGGTAGCTAATTGATAAGATCTTCAGAAAAATATAAATTGAACTTCAACTCATACTCCCCATAAATTATGTGTAGAATAAAATATTATTTAAAAACCCCATCAACAATTAAAGAAACAAAAAGCATAAACAAATGTAAAGAGATTTTTTCTAAGCAAAATGGAAGTAAAAAATTCATCATGTAAAGAAAGATCAGATCCAAAATGAACTATTAAAACTTCAGTGTGATTGAAATCTTGATAAATAAGCAGGAATTTGAAAACAAACTTACTAAAGTGTTACTAGTCTTGATACATTGTAAGCTAATGCAAACAAGATTCACCGAATCCAGATGAGTCAAAATGGTAAAGAACTTGGAATAAAAATACAATAAAACTACTTTAAAGATAACAATACAAAATGTATGAACCATTGTCGATTTCCTCTTATCTATGGCTTATATTTTTATAGTTATCATTGCTTTTATTGTGTTTTCTATTTAAAATAAAAACTTCAATTCCTGTTGCAATCTCACCGTCAAATGAATGTAAAATAATTTATAAGATATGTCTGCCTTCAAAGCCTAAAAATGTCTACCGTGTTTAGGTGTCTACAGGATATGGGATCCAGATTAGCCTTCTACTACCTCCATAACAAATGATTGGCTAAAAGGAGCAGAAATTTATTCTCTGACAAGGTTTGAGGACAGAAATCTAGAGCAGTGTAATTAATTACTACCAATTTATAAAACTTTCGAATGAGCACTTAAAATCTGACATTTTTTACTTTTGTAAATTTTGGATATTACCTTTTTTCTGTTTTGCTATGTAAGTGACTATTGCATTTTTCCTTAAATTGTTAATTTCACCTAAATTTTAAATTTTTGATGTTAAAAATTTGTAATAGTTTTTATTTATAAAAACTAATTTTATTTGATTTTATTTGTTTATTTGTTTATTGTGGTGCTCGTCTTGTGCATGCAAGGTGAGAACTTTACCACTGAGTCACATGCCGAACCCTAGAAAAAAAAATTTTTTTTTGAGATGGTCTCACTATGCAGTTCAGGTTGGCCTTGAGCTCACTTTGTAGCCCAGGCTGGTCTTGAACTTGAATTGGTCCTCCTGCCTTAACCTCTCTAGTGCTGAGATTACAGGCATGTGTAATTTTAGAATAGTTTCATATTTATGAAAAAATTATAAATGTGCAACAAAGAGTTCCAGTAAATCCTAAATCTTGTGACCCTTATAAATAACTGAGATTAGTATGGCATATTTATCACAATTGGCAAATCCGTACTGATACATTATTAAAAACCTGAGTCCATAACTTACTGAGACTGTCTTAATTTTTGCCTTAAATCGATTATTTTTTCTGCTGCAGGTCCCATCCTGGATGCTGCATCACATTTACTCATGACGCCTCCTTAGACTCCTTCTGACTGTGCTGGCGTCTCAGACTTGGCTTGTTTTTGTGACTTTGGGGGAGTTACTGATCCGATATTTCCAGCACGTCAGATGATTTTGATGTTTGATGTTTTTCTCACGATTAAACCTGTCAGTAAGTATTTGGAAGGAAGACCACCAAGCTGCCGCACCATTTTCCAGTGGTACTAAGGACACAGGTCACGGTGAAGAATCAGTACTGCTGATGTACACCTTGATTGCTGGTTGAAGTAGTGCTGGTCAGATTCTCCACTGTAGCGGAACAGCCTGGCCCACAGCCCACCTCCTCTCTCTCTCCCTCTCAGTCACCATGGACAGCTCACACCTAAGGGATGGAAAGTCAAGCTTCACCGTGCCAAGCAGTGAG
Organism: Dolichotis patagonum; assembly: GCA_004027295.1. Taxonomy (NCBI): domain Eukaryota; kingdom Metazoa; phylum Chordata; class Mammalia; order Rodentia; family Caviidae; genus Dolichotis; species Dolichotis patagonum. Next base: position 31,310 of record PVJX010021234.1, read on the forward strand.
AATCTGCACAGATCACTCAGGATTCTTTTCATCACGTTCATTTACTTGTTCCATCATTTACATCAGTTTGGATGCATGTATATCTATTTCATAATCTAATACTGTGTTATTAATATGGAGGCTCAACGTTTTGCAACTTTGCCAGCTGGGAACACTCTTAGCTGGTCCTGTGCATCTCAGATAGTCCCCTGGGCCTCAGCATCGCATGCTCATCTGCACACTTCCTTCTCTTCCAGATACTGTGAGGTTCTCCAAGCTTGTTCTGATTATTCCTTATCTATCCCAGCCTTAGATTCAGCAACGTCTACACTGATTCTTTAAATCCAAGAATGGTTTTAGCAACCAAGATCTACATACAGTGATGCTCATTGCTATTGGACAGGTAATATAGATTGTAATTGTAATTTTCCACTTCAGTTGACACTTACATTCTTCAATTAGAAGTATTTAAAGCAATGCATTTTAAATGTATCATTTTGTATTCACCAAATTAGCAAGTGTAATAGTAATTTTAAATATTATACTTTAAAATATATTTACTAATTGGCAGCATTTAGACATGAAAAATTAAAATTTAAAAATTGCACTAAAACTCTTGAGGCTATATAAATATAATGGTACTTTTACTATTTTTTGATTTTCTTATTTTTCTCTGATATTCAGATATTCCACTATGTACCTTTTATAATGGAAACAAAAGTTCAAGTAAATTGTGCTATGTCTAAAGTTATTAAAAATGTACTACACAACGAATACCATTTGAAACTTTTCTAAAAGCAAGATACAGTTTTTATGGATATTATGGGAAAATGCTAATATTTAATGCTACTGTAAGCAACTTCAATTTAGCAGATAAATAATTTACTTGACTAACTGTA